>CALNHX010002554.1:0-175154 GCA_940337035.1 Agriotes lineatus | reverse complement strand
CGTTCTATACATTATTTAAAAATTAAAGGTAATTGAATATAGTGGGACATGATAGGAGAAACCACCCATTTGAACTAAAGGAACTTTGCTATTCACGGTTATATTTTCGTCAACTACCTTACCATTTTATGTATCTTTTCTACACTCCAGATGAAGAGATAGAAGATATAGAAACAATATTGAATACAAACCCCACTTAATATAAGTACACTACTTTAGGCGATTTTAGTGCAAACTGGAAAAAAATTGTTTCAGGATTGGGAATACGAAATAATAGGTGAAATGTTAATTTTTGATTTGACTTGCTTGAAATGCTGAATTTGTATGTCAGCAACCCTTTCGAACACTATGCGAAAGAGTACTAGCAAACAAAAATAGATAATTCAAGATGTAACTGTACTGAACAAGTTCTCTACCAGCAGCGATTACAGAATGGTACTGTGTAAAGTGGTTTTAAATACAAATATGGAAAGACACTTATAAATAAATTCTACGTTAAGATGTTACCAGAGATGAAAGAACAGTGCCAAGAGCACACTAATAATATTCTAGAAATTGGCAGCACGTTAGAAATGGAAGGGGTAAACATACAGGCAAGAAAATGTGGAAAAATCTCGAAAACTAAAAAATAATGAAATAAGTGACAACACAAAAAATATAAAAAAAGAAGAAAACTTCTAACAGAAAGAGTATGATGTCATGAGTGATTGAAGGTATTGAACAAAATGAGAGATAGAAAAGATGTAATGGGGCCAATAAGAACCTAGTAGGAACTTTCACACAAGAACTTGTATTTAGATCTAATATATTCAATGGTAACTATACTTGAATAAAAATTATCGACAAAGATAATAAAATATTGACTAATAGAACTGAAAATGTTCATCAAATACAAAAGTTTAATCAAGAATGATATGATGATGGCATAATAATAGAATTATTGAAGCATGGTAGGCCAAATACTTAAAAAGCTTAGAAATTCTCTTTAATCAATGTTTAGAACACGGCAGAATACCATCGAAATGGTACCGTAGTATTACATAGAAAAGGTACGAATTTCGGTTTAATATTTTTTTATGTTAGACAATTAATAAAAAAATATAACGAATACAATAAGTTACTAATATTATCCTTCATCGACTTTATAAAGGCATTCTATAATACACAGATACGAAGGTTTGCAGATGATATAGTTTACGAGGACTTAAGATCTGGGTCTACAGAACAATAATCTAGCCAACTGTGACTTACGAAGGTGATATATGGACATTAGGAGAGGAGGGTATGGAACAGGAGAGCGTTGAGGAAGAAGTTTGGGGAAAGTTATGTAAACGGGCAATGGGAAAGACGCACTGATGTATAGGCACAGAAAATGTATAAACAACACGAGCTGGCAACAGTGGTAAAGGTTAACAAAATAAGATGAACCGTGAATGATGAAGGAAAACGCTAAAGAAGGTTTGCGAGTGCGATAGAAACTGGAGGACCAAGCTTCCAGAGAGAAAAGAGTGGAGTAAACTGCTGTAAATGGTCATCGACCTGTAAGGCCCTTAGTACTTACCTATTATTTAGAAGATATGGTACCATTAATCTCAGCAGGGCCACGAAGATACAAGATATGCTGAATCAATCAGACGATGTCACACAAAAGATTGGTTTAAAAATACATAAATCTAAGATAAAAATTGTGTAAAACTACGAGTTAAACCACACACAACTTGGCCAAAATATTGAATTTAGTAATAACAGATAAGAAAAAGAAATTAAAAAGAGCATACGCTTAGAATAGCCATCATTCGGCTTATTAAAACGGGTATTTTGATAAGATATTTCGTAGTCTATGAAAACCAAGGTTTACAATATAATGTAACATATGGATCGAAAACACGGTCCTTTACAAGTACATACCATTAAAATTCTGGACGTTGCTCAACAAGCAATATAGAGGACCATGTTAGGAATAAATCTCCTCTACCAAAGGACAAACAAGTGGATCAAAAACTATGCGAAGGTGAGGAATATCATGAAAAAACTAACGAAATTAAAATGGCAGTGGGCGGGACATATGATGAGGCGAGAAGACCAAAGATGGACAAAACAATATAAGACCATAGATAGAAAATAGAAATGGTGGCAGACCGAGAATGAGATAGAATGATGATATTAAGAAGGTGGTTGGCAATATATACGAGTAGAGCAAATAAAGAATTATAAATAAAAGAAGAGAAGACTTCGCTAACATTATAGATTAAAAAATAATTTCTCGTATCAAGTTTACCTAAGTAGAACATGATTATTTACATCTATAAACACAGGCAAGTGGAAATTCAATCAAGGAAAAGAACTATCGATGCACTTCATATATTAGCCGACACCCGTGCCTAGAAAGATAGCCTTTACGATTTTATTTGAGAGTGCTAGATTTGGCTGGAATAAATTCATTTGTTTTCTGTGCTGGGCAGTAATTAATGACTTTATAATTATATACCTTTTTGTTTATTTGTCTTGGAATTGAATTATTTTTCGAAATACGATAACTGTCATTGATTATTGCCATTTTTGTTAAAAAGTATTTGACAATTACTTTTTGAAAGTACTCATTTACTTTTGAGATATTTAAATCACCTATGGTAATTTAATTACTCGGGGTAATTGAATTACTCTATTATCGCGCAAGAAATAGGATAACGCCTTATTAAGTTACACGTTAAGTAAATCGAAATACGGCATTCCTAGAGCAATATAAGTATCTATAATATTATTTTCCTTAATGTGTGTTTGTCTGTGGCACAAAATAAAATTTCACGTTCCGGCTTCGCAGATGTTTATATTTGTTTAGGTTTTGTTTTTCTTATCTTAGCGCTCGGATCGGAGCTTGACCTTTCGCGTATCCTATTTCACGTGCGCGTAGCGCGCAATTTGCTTGTAATCTATAACTTACTGTCACTAGTTGGATAACAGCTAGTTTTTTGCATTAGAAAAAATATATTTGGTGCTTCGCTCGTCGTACCCTAAACCCGTGCGTGCTACAAAATGCTTCTTATAAAACTCGTATCATAATATACTATTACTTATTATAATTGCTTGTTTAAAACGATGTCTTAGCTCAGGGCTATATAGATACTACTAAATACAACAACAATCACTTGTGAAAGTAATTGAAGAAGTAATTTATGTTGTGCAGTTACAATTACCAAGTAATTGATAGGTAATCGAATTACTATTTCATTTGAGTAACTGAAAACTCTGGTAATTCAATTACTTTATTGAGCGCTAATTGTTAATAATTGGGAATTAATTACTTTTTAAATTAATTTGCCCAGCTCTGTATTATTGTATATGTATAGAGTGGGCAAATTTCGATGTTTCGATTGTTTGCGATTTCCTTACTATTTATTCTTGTTTTCGCAGTGTAGTCTTAACTATTTTGATTCAGTTTCGTTGTTTTGAGGTTGCGGTAAATGTTGATCATGCGCTTTGGTATTTTAATCCTTGCGCAAATAAGAATAAATAAATATCACCTAAAATTGCTGTAATATTTGTCAACTTTAAAATTTCCGATGAATATTGTCGTAACCCTTCCATATGCACGCTTAATAGCATGTTCTTGATTTGTAGATTCTGGTTTGTATCTTTGGCTTTTTCTGAGTTTGTCAGTTGAGGTATAAGCGTTCCGTAAATTTCACCAATGTTTCTTCCATGTCATTATCATTCACGTATTTTATGTAAATGGAATAGATCGTGTCTCCTCATTCAGCCTCTCCTCCTTTCATACTGGTATATCTTGCAGCTATTTTTCTTTAGTTTGCCATATGCTACTCTGAACCTGTCTATGTAAGGTATTGTAGGCTTGGGTGTATCCGATATCCAGAATGGCTTTTTTTCTTTTCTATACTAAGTTTTTGATCGCTGTTTTTATAATTGTTACCTTAATTATTTTCCATTTCGTTTCTGTTGTCTTGTCTTCGCTACAATACTTTGTTTGATGGCACACAGTTTTTCGTTGAGTTTGTTCTGAGTTTTTCTCATTATAATATTAACTTTTTACCTTCTCTATATCGACGTATCCTCTTCTCTTCCTTGAGTTTACTGGGTTTGAATTTGAGCCGATGTCTCTTCTCGGATATAACTGAGTTCGTTTCATACTTGTTTTGAATTTATTAGGACATTGTCTATTCAATTCCTCACAGTACTACTTTTCCATCTTGTGGGGATTTTCACGTATAGAGTGCTCTAGGTTGTTACTTGAACCATTTGGTTGCTATAATTATATCATTGTTCGTATAATATTCCATCGGGATTTTCTCTCCAAGCATTCTTCTTCTTATTCTTAATCAACCTTAATTTATCCATTGTTGGATATGTCTCCCATCTAATTTTTCATGCTTCTCTATCCTTTTACTTCTCGCTGCTATAGTTTTTCCGCTAACCTATTTATGTCGTCAGCCTAGCGTAGTGGTGGTGTTTCTATACTTATTTCTTGCGTTGTTTCCATTCCAACACCTTTCTAACCGATCTATCAGCCTATATCCGTATTATACACACAACACAGCATAGATTCTTCTTCGCTACCTGTTCCACCACGTCATCTACACCTGTTTCCTTTCTAATCCAACAGTTATGTTTTTCGTAGCCGATTTATCTTTTTCCAAATAAAGGTTATGGTTTTAACACCACTATTTGTTAATACCGGTATTACGTATGTGTTGTAAAAGTTTACCTTTTGTGTCTTTATTGGAACGAATTATATTTCATAGTTTTACAAAAGCTACACATCTTAGTTTGATTCGTCTCGTGGTTTCTGCATCTTGATTTTCTTTATTTGGTTTAATCCTATGGCTTAAGTACATATAACATGGTACACCTTCAATTGCCTGGTTGTCGATTGTTACTGTATCTATATTTTGGATTGATAAAATTTTCGTTTTAATGGTGTAATTAACTGATACATCATCGTCCTTATTTGATGATCATTATTTGATATTGAGACAATATCGTCTGCATACCTCAGGTGAAACAAATATTTTCCATTTATGTTAATACCCATAATACTGAATAAAAACTGTAATTTCTTGAAAACATCCGCAAGAATCAGATTGAATAGCTTTTGGGAGATGGAGTCACCTTATCTACTCGTAACTTTTCTTCCTATGATTTTTTCTGCAAGCTGATCGTTTGATTTAACTATTGATGTAATACTACTATGTATATCACTTAATAAGCAGGTGTACTTTGAGTTTATTCGGCAGTTATTCATGGGTTTCGCAATGGCTTGGGATTTTATTTTGTCAAACGTCTTTTTGTAATCTACGAAGGCGAGAATCAAAAGCAGAACATATTCGTTAAAATTTTCAATTATGGGTCTGAGCGTTTGAAGGTGGTCATTGGTCGAGTATCCAGTATTATAGCCTGCTTGCTCTACTAGCTAGTACTTTAGAGATTCACTGCGTTTTTTAAAACAGAATACATTTTACATATTCATATATTCTGGTTTCTTCATAAATTTCTTTTCAGGAAATCAAGTTATTCCGAATTTTTAATAAAATAAGCGGTTGTTATGATTCATAATTTTGATGTGGTTTAACATAGGTAGCTCTAATAAAGCATTATTCTAAAACAATTTTAATAGATTTTCGTGGTATTTGGTATTTGTAAGGAATAGACTTATGAGTTCAATATCTATAGGAAAAATTATATATACTTTTAGTATTGCTTCACAAGTTTCGTTTGTGAAATTCTAGTGTTGAAGTAATGATAATGTATATGTTCCATAATAATTTGTAATCGATCTATTTGCAATTCTGTCAAAGTCTCTTTAAAATATATTTATTATTAATCGAAACTCATTCCAACATTGTATTGCAATATTCTGAAAATTGTACAAAATTGTTTTTAGGCTTAATTCAATTTCGAGGCTTTTCGAAACTTCAAAATTATTAATTAAAATATAATTTAACATAACATAGGTATTCAATTGTTATGTATGATTTCTCGGAGAAACCATTAAGTTGCAATCAAGTCCTTTACAAATTTATAGCTCAGCAGTGACATGAGAAATTACTGAATAAATGGAGCGCGCGTTGCGTGCAATTATCATTTAAAATTAATTATTGTTTGACTGGCTTTAAGGACAGGTGGTGAAACTGTAGTGATTAGATATAATGTAGGATATGCTTAATTCCAAATATAATTGCACGTAATCGGTTATCCATTAATTTCCTTTTATTGTAGCTGTACACTGTAGGCCAATAAGTAGGCATTTTCTCTTACAATCACACCAGGAAGCAAACGTTATGGTTTTAATAATTAGAACTTGTTTATTTGTCCTTTTACCATTTACCATACAAATAAAGAAGTAAGAATTAAAATTATGCATACAGATTACAGATTGTTCTTGGGCCATACTGTTCACCTGTTGGCTGGTGAGTTCTATAATAAATCTCGATAAAACTTTACTAATATTTTAATTTAGTTTCAAATCGTATGGATGTTAAGTAACTGCACAGAAATAAATTTGAAATATTATAACTACATAACTCAGGAGAGGCATGTACAAATCCTATTTTAAAGTTCATGGACCTGTGTGGAGTTGGACAGAGCGCATCTTCAAGGTTTCACATATTTCCTTCTTATCTGCAGTTTTGAGTGGTAAACCTGGATATTCAACTAAAGTTACTAAACAGGTGGGCTGAGCTATCGGCACGAATATAGAAATAAAAATAAATTAAGACATTCCCGTCAAAACTGTCCAATTGGTGTTCTAATCAGGACTGGGCCTCGGAACGGACGCTCGTAAATTACGTTAATGAACTTGATATTGATAAAACAGCTTATATGCATCCACTTTTACTTTACCACTTACACGAATGGCATCTCACTAGTCCAGCTACCAGCTAGTGAAACTAAATATTTTATTCTTATTGCTTGATGAGAACCCGGTTCTACAAATAACGATATTACCGACGTTTATGTACTGTTTAGGGCCCATAATATCAAACGCAAAGAATATTTCCTAACTGGCAGGTGAACGGTTAGTGACAACTTTATCCTTTGCGCAAAAGAAAATTAGTTCGAAATAACTGGAACCTTCTTCATTAGCAAACCGGTTGGGACAATTATTGATCTCAATTAAAATCGCACAATGACCACAGTTTTACCGGAATAGAGTCTTAATGAAATCCAAAAATACTAATCGCAACTGTATAAATATTCAGAAATAATTTTAGAGAAATCTGTAAACTTATGGAATAGAGCCTGAAACGAATTAAGGGTTAGGTAAATCCAATATTTGAAAATTCATATACACAGACATTTGAGAAGAAGAGAAGCAAGATATATACTCTAGCAGACGACTAAACAGAATTAGTAATTGTAGTTATCATTATCGTCACCATTTCAAGCATATGGGACCAGTTTGATTGACCATAGTAGGTAGCTATTTATATATCAAGAGCTAACAGTTTGTGTTTCTGGAACGCGCAAACAAACAATATACAACGTGTAGCAGTAAAGCTTTTGCCATTTGATGTTAGGTGGCGCTGAACGAGTAATACATTGACACAAGCGCACAGGCAGGCAAACACAGCATACGTTTATCTAAAAAGAAGTAAATGGAACCCTGTGTTTGTTAAAAATTATTGTCGAATGTTTTACATCACTAACAACGTTTTCTTAAGCAAGCATAGTTCTAACAATTTATTCGTTTATAAAAGCTTATATAAAATATTCAGTTCTGTATCTACAAACATTTTCTTCAGCATACAAGTCGCATAACAACGAAAACCTAGTATCACAATTGGTCAGTAATTGTATGATTTCTTTTATTTTAGAAATTACATTGGCTGCATTCTACAGATATCACCTTCAGTTAAACTATTATTTACAAGAATAAATCATTAATAGTTAAAACTTAGATTTAAATCGTTTTAATCCTTTTCCGGTGCAACAAGTCTAATGACAGTCATACAAGCTAGACTTCTATTTAAAAAAGTAATCCCCTATCTTATCACTCTGTGAAAATAAATCTGAACATTTTCCATTTTAAGTATAAATCAGGTGCGTAGTATTTCATTAAATCAAACAAAAGAAGGAAGTGACACTGTAGAAAGTATAATCGCCTACAGCATTTTGAACTTTAACGTGGAAAACTATACCAAAACATGATGTCAAGAATTCAATATTTTTTAGACGGATGTAGCCGTTTTAACATTAATAGTGGCAGCTATTTTTTAATCGTCTCTCTTTTCCCAAATGACGTTTGAGTTTACACGTTTATCACTTTACATATATCAAATCGTAAAATATAACGGCTCTTTCAATTCATCATTTGGAGCAGATTCCAGAGTGTACGGATCAAGATTGGTTTTTGAGAGATACACATTTTAAAATGGTTATCTTTAAATATAACTTTAAAAAAGTAATACATATTTGTAGCTTACTGTCTCTAGGCCTCTGATTGCACCACATTGAAAAACTTTTCTAATGTTCTTTATATCGTGTGTTCCAAAAAAAAAACTCATTCGCCGTATGCCATGATCAAATTGAAGTTTGCCGTAACTTGAGATATACCCATGAACTACCAAGTTAGGGAGAACTAAATTACATCCTGACCTTGAAATATTTTCTTAATAATATACAAAACACTTAACAAAAACAATTTTTATTGACCGTTATGATTATTACACTCGTTGTTGTTGTGTACATGCCATCTTATTTTTCTTTTTGCTTGATACAATTAAACTTAATGGAGTGTAAACTTTTACCTGTCACAGTGACAGATGCTTTTATAAACAAATTGCAATCTGGCATTCATCTGCAGACGTAAGTTAAGACATGACTAGATTTTCTATCTTTCTTTCTAGTGCCTACCCTAAATGCGTTTTTTTTTTGAACACACGATATGTTGTTGTCTTTGCTGAAATACTTTGCATCCAGTGGTTAAATGTTTTATTCAGTAGCAGATATAAGTTATCCGTGTAATAAAAAGCTGTCAAATAGTATAATTAAATGGCAAAAAATTACGTTGGGCTTTCTATTATATACCTTTTAGGTAGTTTTCTACTCTAAGGTAATTTCAGAGCGTATTCTAAGAACTCAACTACTTTTCCTTACAAAGAAAAAGTACTAAAGGATGCTTTATTTAAAAGTTATCGAAAAACTTTGCAGACATTTCTAGTAGAAGAATAAAGGCTTGGCTTTAATTTTATACACGTGTACAATAAACTTAGGAAAAGTGTACCCTCGTCCGCCACAGAAAAAGGAATTAGGTCGACCGACGGAAGAACATAGATACTTATAAGAATCGTAACAGTACAGTATTTAAATTGCTACCTTGATATTAAAATATTTTAGGGAAAAATTATAATTTTGAATAGCCAATAATAGATTTCTTATTAGTATCTAGCAATTTATGAAATGTTTTGCATTTAACAATTTTTCCAAGCTACTTTTGAGCGCTACTGTACCTATTTTCAAACTATCATGGTGGGCAAAAAACGATTATAATTTGGAACAGTGGTGAATTTAATTTATATCTAAATATTTACAACGTCCTTAGTATGTAGCCATTTAAATATATTTTTTTCCATTGAATTACTGAAAAATTAATTGGTATAGTAAGCATAACGCTGTTTTCTTAACCTGTATGGATATTAAAAATATACATAACAACGTGAAACGCTGTAATCCGCTTGTTATTACTTCGGTAGGTACATTGTTGGCCCTGCGCCTTCAGACACATGCAACCTTTGTAATTTATTGAACCGGTGTTTTTAATGTGGTAAGACCGTTATAATATTATGTTATACACATGATCGCGCCATATATGCGACGCCTTGAACTACAGATAATTCGAAAACGTGACGAGAACTATCGCGAAGGCTAGACGAAGGAAATTGGTTTAAACTCTAAGTCAATATCGTTAAGGGAATGTGCATATGGGGCAGCGAAATACGATAATGTAGCATTTTAGATTTAAAGTTGACAGAAATTTGCATCCCCATCTTATAATAACTCTTAAAGTGTACTACTACGCCACCCTGCTGAGGTAGTTATGATTTCGCTTAATATCTGTTACTGGTAATACGAGTATATACAACATAATACATAACAAGGAAGACGATCAATCTTGTTCAAACGCTCTTCAGTTCATTGCATTATTATATCACACAACCTAGCAAAGAACTTATCCTGCTATTAAATACATTTAATATACAAAATTTTCCGGTTTTTTATCGCCAAAATGGTTGTTCCTTCACAAAAGTTACGCACTCATGAGACCTTTAATATAGTTAAAGATTGGTCGCCATTGATTGAACGATTGCGATAAAAATGATAAATTTCTAAAAATGGTCGAGATCGAAAGAACTACTTCGACAGATTGTGCCGAAGTAATATTTGCAGTTTTATAAAATATGATTGTATATCATTATATTTTCTAAAAGACGAGGGAAGTATTGTAATCACGAAAAAATCGCCTTCAAAATTTCTCCCGATCTTTACGTACCAGGATCCCTAGATAACTAAAAACAGGTATTCTAAATTCCGTTTGTCTATCTGTCTGTTGGCGGTATAGCTCAAAAACTATTTGTTGGAGGAAGACGATATTTTGTGTGCATATTATATGTCTACCTGGCATGAAACCAGAATACTTCTGAGAAATATATATAGGGCGAGCACCTTAAAGATATAAAATTTTGTTTATTTTTGCTTTAATTGAGAAATAGATAAAAGTAATCATTTGCACATAGCTCAGGCTTTATCATTGATGAAAATAAAACAAATACAGAATAAATGTTACAAATGGGACAGAATGGTATGGTATGTCTATAACGCAGCAGAAACTCGTCCAATTCTAGTGCGCCCGTAGCTCAGTTATTTTAGCGGCGAACAAAAACTGGCTTAGAAATATTCGCCCTAAAGGGCGGAGTGTGAGCCCCAGCGCACTATATTTTTACTTACCTCGTCTAAAAAACGAAGGAATTTTTCGTTTTCAAAAGATAAAATCAATAATTTGTACATAGCCCTGGCTTTATCAGACGAAAATGAGACCTATCAGATATACGGTAAACATCACAAATGGGACAGAATAGTATGGTGTGTCCATTCCCAGCGGACTGTATTTTTTGTATTTACAAATTGATATCATTCGCGCGAAAGAAGTTGCGTGTAAACCATTTTACAGATTTTTTCAATTTATTGCTACAAATTCTAACTGTTAAATGTGATAAATTGTAATATATAGTGCTATGGCAATCTGTGTTATGCCAAGGTCACCTTTTGAAAGTATTTAGGTACATTTTATAAATTTTTTTAATAAAAATTAAAACAAAATGATCAGTATTTCAGAAAAATTTAGATTACTAACTTAATGGTTTAATACCTTACCATGTGTCGTCGGTAAATATTCGCATTTTAGCTTGAATACATTAGTTTCTGTACACAATTACTAATACAGTTAATGCATAATATGTCTGGCAATAAAGGAACTAATGTTTTTTTTGCATTCTTTCTACATAGTAGAAGCTAATTGGCCATACGTTTCCACAAAATTAACTTAAATTGCCTATACGCCAAAGTGCTTGGCACAATATTAGAATCAACATTATAGTCGCGTCTGTTGACTGTTTTTACCAAAATACTGTTTTCGATTTAATTTAAAACATGGAATATCTACTGTATAAATTATAGAGAAGAATATATTGCTATGATCCTCGATGTGTTAAGGAAAACTTCAGACGGATGAATACGTTTCTTTTAATACTGCTTTAAATAAAGCGACCACAGAAATTTTATGAAAATTATTTACGGTAAAATAAAATCATTTCTACCAACAATCTCAGGGAGACATTAAACTGTTAACTGTTAAACTGACACACAGCCTATAACCTCTTCGTAGGTTCATAGAGTGGAATTTGACATGAAAGTAATCAAACATTTAAAAACAATTTAATGTTTCTCCCGCCAGCTTGTGCTACTACTTCTTCTGGGTTCCTCCGGAAACTGTACGCCACTGTTGCCCTTGAATAACTGCTCCTTCGTCAAAGGTGACTGCTGCTTCGATTAATTCTCTGGATTGTAGCACTAATTACTTAATATTCCTTTAGATGCGCTCATTCAAGTGGATTGACTGTTGTTATTATTAGTGACGTCGAAATAAACATACACTTGGTAAAATATAAGCTCAATTTTGTAATTATAAACAAAGACAGAACTATACTTTTTTGTTTACCAGGGTAGCGTGAGCTCTGCAACACAACAATGAATTTGTTAGTAACAGCTACTCTGATTGGATTATTCAAACTAATAGTTAACACTATAGGATAAACAAATGACAAAGGGACAACCATAATGAGGATTAGTTATTTACAAAACTACACCTAAAATTACACAAAAACTATAAATATAAGATTAAACTAATATCATTTTTAGAATCTGCGTATCCGTATGCCCCTCCAATGCGATTTTAGCTTTATTTGATGGCAACACCTCAATAAAGTATTTCTGTTGTCCTGCATCGTGGGGCCCCTTTCCAACCAATCTAAACCCAAAATGTTGCTTAGACAGTATTTGTGAAGCTGCACTAGCGTTTGTACAGCGTGGGGATGCAAATTTGGCAAAATCAATTAATCTACTATAATTGAGAGGTAACATTTCACATTTAGGCAATAGAGTTTATGCGATTGCTTGTATTTATAGGGCTTCATTTGGATCACTAGAAAGATCTACTTTGCTCTAGGCATCGTTTGACAGGAATTAAGCCTGCAAAGTTTTCCTGTTGCACTTTTTGTTTTGCCAGAACCCAACCTTCTGGATATATCTGTGTATGGACCACGACCTTATTACACTAGTCGAAAATGTTAAATATACCTTTCCGAGCACAACACAAACCTATGTTTTAGCGTCTACTTCCCTATTGTTCTGAAGCGTACACATATCACAAACATGCACTTGAAATGTATTTGATTTAATATGTTACCTTTCCTAACATAATTTCCTAGTCGATGCTTGTTCTTTCTGTGTTTGATTCTTTAAACGTACAGCTAATTATAGCTAGATTTGCAAACTTAAATAAAACCCAAAGTGTTAATCCTAATCCTCAATGTTACATGAATGCTGTGATCGTAGCTGGAAATAGTCTCAGCCTATGGATTATTTTGAATAAAGTAGATATTAAGAGAAAAGAGTTTCTTTTTAGTGTTTATTTTATCATATGTGACCCTTCTTGATTGTACTAGCAAAATTATCGTATTTAACTATTATGCTTATTCGCTGATATTGGCTGTATTATTGTTTCGCCGATGCTGTAATGCATCTATCCGAATGATAGCCTATATTACAGCAATGTATATAATTTTCTTAAATTTGCTGGGTAGAACATTATCCATTTAAGTTCTTCCTCTCTTAAAAGGTCTGCGTTCCCTACCATGTTGGAATAAAGGCGTTAAAATTAAGTTTTTCTAAAAAAACTCTTTTATTCTTAATTTTACAGTAAAAAGAAGTTACTACGAATATTACTACAAATTAAAATATTTATAAAAAGGTGTGAAGCTCAATTTCCATAATGTATTACAGAGAAACTAGATAAATATAGCTGCTAAAATTAAATTTTCCTGAAGTGTTTTCAAAAAAATATATGCCACTGGATTTGGAGATTTTGCCAATTTACATGTTATAAAAAAATCTAGTCATTTAGACAACTGTAAAAGAATATTTACATAATTTTTGTAACAGTAATTCTTTAAGATAGCTAGATTAGAGTTTCTAGTAGCCATTTAAATAGATATTAATTATAATTGAAAAATATTTCTCCTATAAAGCGCTTTGCATAGAAAACAAAAAAATTATTTAACCACTTCTTTTCTGCAAATAATAACAAATCTAAAGAAGTAATTAACATTTTATATTATTTTTTCGAATTATAAACCTTTAAAGTCTTCACATAAAAACATTTGAAGTTGAAGTCTTGGTATGTGACATTTTAAAAAATATTTAAAAAACTGAAATAATTTTTAGCGCAAGTTAAAAGAAATAGGTGTTTTCTTGCCTTGAGGTTGTTCAGTTAGCTAAAAATATCACACTCTAAAAAAATCCCATTGAAATCGTACTTAATTTCCGCAAAATAGCTCTTTTTGATTTTGACAATTTCGAAAAACTCCATTTTCTAAATAAGTAAAATTTACTCGGCATGTATGATAGGGGCTAAATAGGTTTTTAGACAAGCAAAAATCATTGGAGTAAAAAGTTTTTTGAAAAATCAAAAACAACAATTTTCCCATATTATGCCAACTTTTTGCCGGTCAACTAGATATTTAAGAATAATGTTCTTGCGTTTTAACATAGAATCGCCGGTTTTCGTTTGTGGATGAATTGAAAATGCGCACTATATAAGCCTTATGTGCTTAGTACTATTAATAGTAACATTTTCGCTGCCACAGCATGGAAACTGCTCACAGTAGCAAAATTGATTTTTTAAGGAAAGATTATTTTCGTATCTTTGTTCTACAATGATAGTAGGTTCATTAATGAGACATCCAAAGCAAATATTAAAAAAATCCAGCTTCTCCGGAATTAATTCCAAATTGCGTATTGTGTATTTATGTCCTGGTGCCTGGCTTAACTATTTATTTTTTTTACATTCCATTGTCTGAATAGTAAAGGTAATAACGACAACCAACCTACCCAAGCTCCTTGAATACAAAGGGTGAATTCTTTAGCTGCGTCGTCTTCGGATAGTTTGCGTCCACATTATATTTTACCTAGTTATTTGGTTATAATAGTATCATTCAACTAGAATTATCGCAGCAGAAATATAAGTTAATGTTATAGAAACCATTAAATAAAATAGTACAAAACGTATCTGACGCCAGCAGACGCTATAAGCTATTAACGTGCATGCATTGTGGTTCCTTCTTTATTGAAGAAAAATTACTAGAGAGTATTACAGCAACAGCCTTGCAGCAGCTTACGGACATCGTAATACCTGAAAGAATGTCGACATTGGGTATTCTAGGGCTTTGCAAATAGCTCGCGGACATAGTAACCCCATAAGGAATGTCGACTCCCGTGGCTGTTCATTGTCTGGGAATTCTGGGTAACCAACTACCAACCAGTCAAAATCTTACCAATTTTCAAAGCAAACAGTTTGCGATGTTAAAACGCTCCCAATTCATCGTTAATCTAAAGGTATCTCTATATGTTTGGAATAATAAATTAGTTTTTTTAATTCATTCAGTTCTTTTAATAAGCAATAAGTATTAGGTGATGTGTTTATAAAACTACATTTATCTAAGCAACGATCTTTTGGCATCACGACCGCAGTGCCTTAACAAAAATTAAGTCTGAATTGTTTTTAGAACAAAAATTGTCAAATGCAAGTGTTGAGTAGCAGCATAACTTCCAAGGATTTTTATGAAGAATAGGGAACACCATAAAGGTGAGTATTATTTGATAATTGATCTGCTTGAATCAGTTGATTGTGATTTGTTGATAAGTAGGGATCACATTATTGTATTTTGGTCTTGAATGCTGTTTTATAATGTTCAGCTGTTTTATGGAAAGATTAATCCGCCCCAGCCCCTGATTTAAAATACTGCAAAATGTGATACGTTTTTGTGGCAAATATATTCATATATTTCCTAAAATTATTCATATTTTTGAATTACTTTTATTAATCAGTTTCGTTTGTTTTAGCTTGGAGCAACTATTTTAAACAATAAATTGTAACTATTTACAGACCTGGCATCGTATTTCTGTACTTGCAGTGTCAATTCTTTACTGATACCATTCTTAGATTAGAAAACCCCACGTTGTATGCACCAAACTCACTTTGTAGCTGAAATTGCTAGGATGCAATCATAGGTGTGCAAGTGGGTATTTTGCTTATCCGTTACTTGGGCGTCTTTCGTATTTTAGCTTAAATGTATAACCAGTAAGAGCATTGTTGAGCAATTGAGCCTCTTTTGGCGACACTTCGGAGGAAGACTGGCGTGTGAATGGGCTACGTGAGTTGGGTGCGCCAACACCACCTCATCTACACCAGTGCAAATGGAAATTGACAAATAACTTACTTACGCCAAGACATACTAATACGCCTTATTTAGTGACGCTTATTTCATGCTGCAAGATGTTGGCGATCGCTTGGGTAACCTTGAAATAATAATACTTTTTATAATTGCAGACGTATAACAATAATTCATAACTCTCGCTCTAAACTAATATAAATCATACACAGCACGCCCACACTAGTTGTAAAGAATCAATACAAAAAGCTCAATGTCTACTTAGAAACTTTTTCCAGTAGTACACTATATTATCTGTTGCGTCACAACAAATTCTTTATAGTAAACTAACAGATCAAAACAGCTGGGGGATGGAGAGCAGGAATAAATCAGAACTTCGATTCTACGTGTCACAGCTAAAGTTGTGGCATTGAGTTTTAAGTGAAATTTCAAACATATCACTTCTGCCCGCTGAACGCTCTAATATGCAATAGCAGTAGAATAAGCTAACAATAATCTTATAACACCTCAATATAAACACGATAGCAAGCTGTGAATACCCAAAATAGTTCCGTAACCAACAACGACCAATGGGTCAGCTGAGCTATTTAGGAGAGGGGATTGCATTAACACTAAAATGATCAAAAGTGAATGTGTGCGCAATCAACTTCATTGTTCAACAACTAGCTAATCTAAGTTGGAAAACTACCCGGTGATATGGCAATCTCAACTTACATTAAAGGTAGATATCTTAAAATTACATTTATCAGCTGCAGATCTTTTCATAAACTAGAACCTGTTATGAAAAGAAAACGGCAGAAGCGTAGCGCAATTCAAGTGAAATTTATTTCATTACATGTAGACAAAGTAGAAAATAAAACATTGTATGCACCACGGGCATTACTTGATGTTTATTGTCCTCGGGAGACGTAAAAACCCTCGGACTGGAGCTTTCGGGCTTGTAAACATGTCGCCTTCGAAAGAGCATAAACATCTTCATAATGTCCTTGGTACATAAATAACTATTATCGCCCGAGGGCGAAAAAACCTATATTTACCCCTGAGAATAAGGTCCAAATAAAGCCTATTGCAGATTGATACTATATAAAGAAATGTGTCATGATATGCATATTACCGATAAATTGAAAAAAGTACTTTTCTCGAAAATGTTATTTAACAGAAGAATAAACACGCTGTAAACGTATCATAGCTCGAAATCACTCATACATTAATGTACTGGAAAGTAGTTACTCTGCGAATATTCAATGATGGTCATTGCTTTGAACGAAAATTCTAAGTTCATACACCGTTTTGTAGAGAAAAAAATCTCAAACACTAATAAACCGTTGTCACTAGTTTATATTGTAGTATAGTATTGAGATGGTATTGAGCCCGCTACTCAACCCGGCTTGCAGCACAACAAATAAATAAAGCAAGTCAGATAGTATAGAGTTGGGGTAGTTCATGCAACTGCAAGATTGAACGTAAATTTCAATCCGTAATTACATTTGCAAAGAAATGCTGCTAGTGATGAATTGAATTGAATAGAAAAGGCAAAGGGCAGAGCTCGTTTTTCATAGATTGGAATCGATAATTCTAAATTAGCCAAAAATAAGAGGTTTGTGCAAAATTAAAGCCGAACCAAAATAAATAGAATTGTCACTGAAAGGTATAATATGTGCGTGTTAATTGAAGCGTAGATGTCAGAATAATTAAATAGGATATGTTTATGAGCATTTTAAATAAAGGTAATAGAAGCAGAATTATGAAAATATATTGCAACTAGCATAAACCAAACAGAACAGGGTAATTATAATTATGGGACAGCAATATTCGAAAATTTGGAGAAAAGCGAACAGTTAAGAATATTAGAAGAAATGAACACAGCAGGATGCGAAACAAAATTGGTGATTGAACAAACAAGTCAGTGTAATTACGTGAGTGATAAGGACAGTTTACATAAAGCAAAGTGCAGTGGCGCTATGAGACAATTTAAAACCGAATTGAAAGGACAATAATTTAGAAATGGTATTTTGGAAAACATTTTAGTTATAAGAAATATTAAAGTAAGAAGTTATTGTACTGTATTTGGTCAATTTCCGTATTGTATAACTTAGATAGGCAATTGTTATTAACGACCAAAAAAGAGAGAAAATTGAATACAATTATTGAATGACAACCAGTTTTTGTGCTCTCTGAAATTTACATATTTTACCTAGTAAATCGTTAATAATATCAATAAAAGTACACCATTGTGTCAAGAAATTGTTAGTGCACCTGAGAGAATGTGGGGAACATTTTTCCTCACCAAAAATCATTTTTCATCGTGACCACATCCCGAGGACATCGGGGAAGCCAACGCAGTTCCCGAATATCAGTCAAGGCACATTTTGAGTTCCTGAGCCCAAGATTTTAGCAGCAGCATACCAGCACAGCGTATAGGAGGCTGCCACAATGCCAGCAGCACCGCAGGACCCCGCATCCGGCAGATATCACCAGGAGCTGCAGTCCGAGTGAGCTACCGCAGCCCTGTAAAGAAGTCAGGTTAGTTTTTCAACCAATACAACGGTGTTAGCAACCGGAAATTCGCATGACTACTAGAGCAAACCTCCATGAACGAGACCCAGGTAGAGTTTAGCATCCATCAAAAATCAAATATCGAGTAATTGCCATAATCAAGTTTGAGGTTATGTTGATCCCATAGCGATGCTTCAAAACACAAATTAATGTTGTAACAACGAAGTGGAGGATTTTTGCTTGCAAACAAATGAGAATCAGTGACGCTAAGAGCGCGATAATTCAAAATTTACCTGATAAATCGCTCATAAAACACCTTTTATTAATTTAAATCACAAAAACGAAACACTAACCAAAATAAACCGATTTGTGATAGGAGTTTGACAGAAATAGCGTCTGCGCGCTCGAGTTAAATTTATATTCCAGTGGCGTATCACACGAGTTTAATATTAACGTATCAGGGAACCCAGCTTTTGAGATATGAGTCATCTTGCCTACCAAGCTAGCCTCTGTAAGATTAAATTCCAGATGGATGAAGTATAATAAAGGGCACAATACTGTTTACTTTATAAATAATTATCGAACCCAGTAAGTATTTTTAGTCAGTCGAAATTTGAACTAAATAGAAGAATTTTTGGAGGTAGTGTTAATTGCTATTTATTTTATCATCTTTATTATAATATTACAACACAGATCAAACCATTGCAGTATATATTATATGCTAAAGTGTGTTATCTTCATTTCGATAATTTTAGAATTTTTTACTAACTTTAACCCTAGCGGTCTAACTCATTTTAGTTTACCCTAGGAGATACCTAATATCTATGCAACTTTTAAAGAATATATGTAATTTTAGCTGCCAGCGTTAACATTGAGTACCTTATTTGGATGTTTCGCATTCGTCCTTTTCAAGTTATGTGGCGTCTACCAACTTTATTATCCCTCCTGAAAGTGTTTCGTTTAATTAGCTCTAGTAATACACATACTTATTTGCATGTTTGTTTTAACGTTTTGGTGGTTAGGTATGTGTAGATTGTAAAGAGGCTATGTTTCTTGTCCCTCGAGAGTGACACTAATTTACAGATAATTCCCGCTAATGCAGTGTCCTAGCAGTCTTGGTTGATCAGGCGTTTTCTGTGGCGTTTTCGCGTATTGCTTGATCTATTTCGCGAATTTATCGTATTACCACCACGAATGATAATGCGGTCGCTTAGGAATTTCTTTCTGTGGTCAGATTTTTTAGTAATATGTCGCCCCACTGCTGTCATTATCCTTTTTCTATTAATTAAAGAACTTCCGGCTGGAAGTTACAAAAAGAAAAGAAAATTATTGCAACTTTGGGGACACCGCGTTTTTTCCCTTATGGGGGAATTGACTGGTTGCAATATGGCCATTATTTCTCCCAATCCTTTATCGCTGGTTAGTTGAAAGGAATACAGGAAGAACACCATATGGTGGATTTTTTGGAGATAGTAGTTTTTATGGTAAGATCTGCCGCGAAGCATAAGCTGGCAATTTGTACTTTTTCATTTAATTTTCAATGGTTGCGATAAGTCAGCAACTCCATTGAAAATGGGAGCACGCAGCCGATTTATACCTGAAGTGAGTTTTTCTAAATGGGCTTCGCGCTTATAGGTTAATTGCATCTTATTGTTACAGGGATTTTGTGGTGTTAATGTTCCGGTAGTGAAGATTTTAGTGCTTTCATATTGAGGGATTTTAGCATTTTCAGATTTCCGGATTTTCACATTTAGGATTTATACTAGGGTTGATAGCCTTACACCTTACGGTAGAAAGGCTCAGGATTACGTATATGTATGTACTAGGGTTAATGAATTGGCTTTCTAGATTTGGATTTCTAAGTGTTCGATTGACTTTTTGGATCTCAGATTAAGGTTGCTAGATTGGAGCTTTTAGTTGCGACTTTGATTATTTGGACTTATTTTTCATAGAACAGATAAGCCACAACCTTGCTTTCATTTAAACAGATATATTGCCATAATTGAAAGTACATTGACATAAATCAGTTTGAGAACTTACGATACCTACTGAGATTTTCTTATTTATGCCGTACTTTTTGGTGTATTGTTGTGTTATTAATTAAGTTTAGTTTGTACGTACCTTGAATGTTTGTGCATATTTAAAATTAACATTGGGATGTAAATGCGACGCTTACACGTAGTCGGTTTAATATTATTTGCCACAGATACAATAATGTATTTTTTAATATATTATATATATTTTATATACCTTGTATCACAGATATTACCAACAAATAATAGATGAGTGGAAAGTAAAAAATCTGTTTTGCCCGCTAAATGGCGTCACCGAACGTAAAAGAATTGTATCGCCCACTGACGTCATTTTAAGAGGCGAAAAAGATTTTACCGTCCACTGCTGTTATTTTAGTTATAATTTACAAAAAAATAATAAAAACCGTACCAAGTTACAAAGGTACTATTCAGCTAAGATAATTGTAACAATTGCTCTGTTTTTATTACACGTTTTATATGATCTAAATTTGCATTTTCAAAATTTCGATCGTACATAAAGTTTTGTATGCACATCAGGCGTAACTAACGTCTTTTATCCTTATCGTATTTATAACTTCCACGCCGCTGGCCAAAAATGCTTGTTTTACGCTCTCGATACATAAATAACTATTATTTTTGTTTTGGGTAAAAAATCACCAAAAGTAGTAGTCTGACTGGGAAGTTCGTTTGATTCCATGTCCATGTAGCTGACAGCTATTTGACCTTAAATAATCTATCTGCTCTACTCCTATCATGATTTTCTCTTATAAGTGTTGTACGGCTCTGCTTGTGTTCAATAATATTTAAGACATGTTGTTGTTCTGTGGTTTTAAAAAAAACAATAGTAAAATGTAGTTAGAATAATTGTACAAAACTGCTGTTGTTGCTTTTATAGTCCGACAATAAAGGTAAAAGTAGTATTCATAAGAGTCACTCACTGAAACGTATGTAGGATATCTTATGCCAACATGTAAGAGTTGGTAAACACGTATAAGCACGTTGATGGGGATCATCATTTCTACACAAGCCGATTTACTTTACACGACAAAATCAATGAAAGAGAGGTATAACGCAAATAGCACGAAAATTCAAATTTCACTGAATATTTTACTATAGATAAGCTTTTCGTAAATATTGCTGTTGTAGAAACAAAAAGTACGTGTACTTTACGAATTAAGAAAATTAAAAAAAAAGTGTGGCGATAATACCACGATTTACTGAAAAATAGCGATATTAGCCGTATGCTTCGTGATAAACATGTATCAAGGGCTGGAAATACCTCACTGACATTGTAATGCCTTGGAGAACTTTGGTATCTGGGACTGCTAATTCTCTTGGGAATCAAGTAGGTAAAATCTTAACAAATATAGAAAAAACCAGACAACGGGTAGTAGCGTATAGAAAGCGTTAGTGACGTTGACTATGAATTTTCCTCTCACTTCTCGAACAGTCGTGTAAGTGTTTATTGTGGTTGCTGCTACAATTTTCTACTTATATAAGTTTGAATTTTAAATTAATTTGTTAATTTAATAATTATTTACATGTAAGTGTGGCAACAATCTGAAAATATGACAAATATATCTGATAAATATCGCAAATAATATTCAACTAAATTTTAAAAATTTAATTTCGTATGAAACTACTTATTTTCGCAGCAGCTTAAACAATATTTCAATATCAATCAGCTATAAAATTATGATAAATTATAAATTCTTTAAGTTATATTTATTTAATCGTTTTCTGTGTCACATGTGTTCTATTTGAAAGAAAAAACAAAATTTTTATTGAATTGTGATATTTATGCGTTACATTCAGATTTATTTAACTTTCCGCAAATTATAAACTGGTAACATGTTATTCATTTCTTTTACTCTTATTTCTTCGTTTTGCGACTTCTTCATTAGGGCTATAGCTCTGGCACCACTAACAGGTTCAAATTTTACAAAAAACCTAATTACAGCTTCCTGTTATTACAACGTTAGCAAAGAACCAGTAGCTCCATGCAAGGTTACGTAATGATTTTAATGTCTTCAAGCGGTTTCTCGAATATGTACGCATGGGCTTCTTCTAATGTTTTTCTTGTATTCCATGTAAAGTTGAATCCGGTATACTGATTACTCCGATTATTAAATATATGTGAAAACGAAAAAGCTTACAGTACTTATAATAGATAAATACGGAAATATTCTTTGTCAGAATATGTTAAGCAAAGTGGCAGTTACTATTTTGAGTAGTTGCTGAAATCCAAGTATTGAATACTGTAATAAATGTAGAGAGGTTTTTAAAAAGAATACTAATAGCCGGAAGGTTCTATATTTAAGCCCTAGAAGTGAGTCTTTTGTACACCTTGTGCAGTTATGTCGATGCCTAACCATTATCTTCATTTCTTTGATGAGTTTTCCTGTTTTATAGTTGCTTGTCTGATTCCCCCACAATGCTCTATATCTACCTTCTCTTCTTTTTCTATGCACTATAATTGTTTAAACTAGTTTGAATTAGCTTTCGGTTTTGATGCGAGTGAGATATCTATGCTGTTCCAATTCTAATAGAAATAGTTATTTATGTTCGTTTTTACTGTTGAGAAAATTAGTGCGCACTCATTAGAGTTTACAGCAGTTGGATTCATCTATGAGTTAAGTTAAATGCAACTTAGTAAATGCACAAATATGCCCGTATAGTATCGTTAAATATTTAGAACCTGAGTACGGATCTCTAACTGAATTGAATAACGCGTTGCTTGATAATAATAATATGTCTGACTTCTCAAACGCTGTAAAAAATGCGCAGCCCAAGTTTTAAAAATAAAAGATGCAATGTATTTGGTTAGCAAGGAGATGGGACACAAAAAGGTTTAACGGTAATATGGCACGTGATTGATACATAGGAGATTTTTCCTTAAAGTTATTCCGAAGTGTGTACTAATGTTAAGGTTCCATAAATTAGTTATGGTTATGAAGTATGTATATATGACAGAAAAACATCTACAGGATGAATATGTATTTTTCTGAAAACTAAGCGACGATTATTTAAAAATTCTTGTTTCGCTGTTCAACACCTACTTACCGGAAGAGATAAATTACAAATCTGCTGGTTCATAAGTCATCAAGCGATTTCGAATCGCCTCTTCTAGCGGCCTTTTTGTACAGAAAACTTGCACTGTAGAAGAAGGCAGTTAGTCAAACAGCCCGCAGAATAATAACAGAATTTTTAAGTATGTCACTCCATCTGAGAAAAAATACTTTGCAGCTGGCTGTTTTTATATTCATAATGCAAACTATCTATCATTATGGAGGCATAGCTGTGTATAACTTTATTTATATTAATTGATACCACACTTGATAAATTCCTACATCATAGTTACAACCGCTTGTATAAATGCGGTATGCTCGTCCAAGCCTCACGAAATGATATATTGTTCAGGTATGTTTACTTCTGCGTTACTGATAAGTGCAAAATGTCAATAAATTAAAAAACAGAGGTGGCTTGCAAATGGCGAAGGCTGACATTGGATTTAAGATAAATTAGAAATTTCCTGGTTGACGAGAGTAATTAATATAAAAGCGGATAATTAAGAAAAATGTCGCAACTGGTCTGCGTATCGTTAATTGCTTTTGTAGATTGGCCAGCTGTAATAGATCGACTATTTTTTGTTGCCGAGTAGTATGACAACTTTAATAAGTATGTGTTATGTAAGTAGGTGTGACACGACATTTTTTATCCACGTGTTACTATTTTCTGCGCTGTAAATACGTGCGTGCTTAGTTATTCTGTTCGATTACTAAATCCAAACTGTGGAAGCAAACACCTGTAAACAACAATAGCAATCTTGAAAATCCACAAAATTTTGAATATTTTCTGATAATGAATAAAATGTAAATTTTATAGCTACCAGTAGCTGATATTGTTGTTCCCTCAAAAGTACGTGTTCATTTTAAAGCCAGTTTGTTCAAACTAGTTTCCAATTACTAATAATAACTTTTTCCCAACTAACAACACAGCTCTGACCCATTATTATTATTCCAATGGGTCGAAACGAAGTTCTCTTTTGTTTACAAGAAAATCCTTCCAGCTACATTAGACTTGTTATCGCGCATATCCTTTGCAAAGCGTCGAAAACATATTATTCTCAGAAAAGCAAGCGTTTTGCACTGGCTTGGTTTTAAGATCTGAATTAGTGTACCCACACGCACGAGCTCGGTATATGGCACTAATTTAATAATTATCATACAATGGATGTGGGAGAACTCCCCATAGTGGGTTGTTCGAACTCTGGGAGGACTCGGAATGACAACCGGGACCACACCACCTTGTCAAGTGTGGCTAGAACATGCAGGCACTCCTAAGTTTGAATATTTATGTCAAACTTCTGCGATAACTGGGTGCACCTTTTGCGTTATTGTTACAAATTGCTCAAACCACGACAAAAATATGTAGGGCGAAGCTGTTACGCTTTTGGCTGAGCGCACTTCAGCACATTTACATACAAAGAATATGGCTCGTAACGTTTGTGAAACGATAGTTTCAAAATTTCAAAAATTTCTAGTGAAGGTTTAATGGCACAGTAACGATTTGAAGGACATACTTGACCTGTTCTGGAAAAATAAACAAAAGTTTAGTTGAAAGTCGTACCTTTAGCAAACAGGGAGCAACCTTACGTTCTAAAATTAAAAACTAGATTGACATATTATGATGTTTATTACCTTACTTAATAGATAAAACCTTGATATCCAAACAAAAAATACATCGAAATCAATTTCGAAAGGAGTAGTAGTTTCTTGTACTTTAAAAGTTACTTATCAACAATAAAACTTCGAAATATGCTTCGTATATGGAAATGCCGTCTTTGGAAAGTGATAGAATCGATATAACTCCTATATCAAAATCAAAAACTGTTGAATTGAAGTTACGGAAGATAATATTCGTGAATATGTCTTTTTGTAAAATTAATAAAAAAAATTCTGCAGATCCAGTTAATAATTTACAAGGCATATTATTACTTGATATAGATTTTTGGATTACCCGTTAGTTATTTTACTCAGGTTGAAAAGGTATTCTCATTGCTTCTAAATATTAAAATATTGTATACTGTGTTATTCAACCTTAAAAAAAGGATTCAATTAGGACTGTGATAAATGTATCAAGCATTACTTTGTTCTCACAACTTACGACGTAGTGGTCACATTCACTATTACATTCTCTTAGTGGCTTTGTCAGATAATAATACTCCTCTTTGTAATTATCTGGTCTGGATGTTGGTTATCTTCATACTGATGTGGACTGCAATGTAAAGTATTCTCAAATCGACCAAGCTGAAGTTTCTTTTCTACCAGGGCCTCGTAGCTTTTCGTTGTTTAACGATTTTTATAAGTTCCATTTTGCCCAGCACCTTCTCCTTGGAGCCATAAAATTTTAGGGATTTGGCGGTGGATTCATTTTTAATGGGTGGTTTCTGATATCACGGTTTAGGACCATAGAGTAAACTAAAGATAGATTAGCACTTTACAATGCGCTTTTGAGCACCAACCTGGAAACTCGGCAGCATAGCATCTCCAACAAGTAGTTTCAGTTTTCACTATTGATGTCGCTCCCTCTACCGTGTGGTCATTAATTAGTAATACTCCCGGTTGAACTGCATTTTTTTAGGATGATGTGTAACGCTAGCTCCTGTATCAAATGTAAAGTATACACAAACTGTATTTAAACATGATACATCGCCTTATAGATCGTTACATATAACCAGAGTTAGAACCAGCGATAGCAAATTTGCACCCGCTATGCGCAAAGTTACGCTGAATGACCAACCGCGTCGCCTCCCACTCAACGATACCTGAAACGGCTGTTCTGATAACCCGGCCAGAGGAGAGTATAAGAAGGCTCCGCAATCATTGGACCACCACTTGAAATCATCTATCCTGTCCAGTCCAGACTTGAGTTTATCCCGACTTGAGTTCAGCAGTCCTGCTCCTGTCCAGTGCCGACTTGAGTCTTTGGACTTCTCTGATCTCAAATCCTCTCCAAACGTTTAAATTGTGGCAGCGCCTCCCTACCTCTTAAAAGTCTCCGCGAGAACCCCAACATAAGCGTTTAAATTGTGGCAGCGTCTCTCTGTCTCTTAAACGTATTTCCTGATTATTATAAGCCCTTACGACCGTAATCCACGGGAATATTCCAGTATTAACTGCACATAAATGAATTTTATTTTACGTTTCTCCTGAAAACGCCGCGAATAAATTAACTGTGGAAATTAAATTACCTGTAGGGACCACAAAATACGTCCCACACCGCCTTCCGGCAGCCCTAAAGGCGAAACCATCTACTTGAACTCGAATCTTGGGGATCCAGCTGCCGGCAAGGACCGAACTGTCAAACCAATTTGCTAGCGCAAAATCAAGAAAATTTCACCAGCAGAATTACTCGGAGCACTCACGCCGGGAACAGCGTATTGCCTTTCAGAAGCACGATCACCAGCTGCATCGATCCTCTCATACTCCAGGAGGCACAGGTATTTGCTAGATCTCTTTATTTTGTGCAGAAGTTCACAGAACACTGAATGTAAACAAAACTTGGCTCGGCAAGTTCACGCTTTGGGGGCATCCGTCCCACACGGTTAAAACCTATACTTGGCACTACACCGGCTGCAGCCTCTGTACCAGCTCACCTGTTGAATAACGGCCGTCCGTGTTCACCTGCTAAATAACCGCCTTCTGTACATACCTGATAAAGGGATTGCCATTTACCAGCAAACCAGAGCAACAAGACCCCAGAAGAACATATGCTTTTGTTAATATACACTTTAATTTATTAAACCTACTGATTGATTTGTAATATCTAGCTAACAACATTATATTGATGGTAATTATATGATGTTTTCCTTACCCTTTATTTTTGGGTTGAGTAAACATATTTTTTACGATTTGAGCTAACGCGAGGTCTAAATTTAGGGAGCCCTTAGTAAGGGGGCAAAACGTTACAGATGTATTTTGTCTTTGCGACGTTCAGTTCCAGACCGAACCTCCCACTCACATAAGTTATTTTAATTCATGTAACCTTGTACCATGTCGTCGATGTATCGAATAATGTTTATCAATTTCCTATTTACTCTAATGCTGTTCTCAACGTCTTCTGGGGCCTTACGATGTGTTCTAAGTAAATATTCGATAGAAGCGAAGACAACGCTCACCCTTACTTCTCTTCCTTTTTAATCTCGACGAGCTCATAGAGCTGCTCTTCGACTCGAATCATCGTCTTCTGCCCGCAATAAAAGGTTTGTGATTACACGGATACCTTTTCCATCAATGCCAGTTACCTTCACCGCGCCCACGACGTTTAGGTCAAAGGTTAAGGTAATTTCAATTCCCCCAACTGGGGGCGGGCTGCTATAGGGACCTTCCGTCTCTCTTTAGCCAAGAACGGGAAACTGTAGGATGGGTGAGACAAAGAAAGGGTGGAGGATGGAAGAAAGGTTAGAAAAGGTGGATATGTTGCCTTCTAATTTTTACAATCCCAATTGCTGTTCTAAAGTCACTCCAAACCTTAGCAATCAGTTTTTGTGGGGTGGTGACAAAAGTTGGCATAAGCCAGTCTTTTGGAATGATGTTTGCATTATAAACTTTTGCTATACTTATAGTGCTATCAGGATTTTGATCGAGGCCTCCCCCATAATTTTTGAAAGTTTACATATACTTTGTTGTTTTTAATAAGACTGATGGCGTGCTTTATCTCATACACAGTTATGCTGTGTTTTTCAGGAACGTAAATGTTTGGCTTGCCGTGGCGCTAGTCGTCTCTGAGGAGACCTTGAAGCACATCAAGCATAAGAATATCGTTTTTCTTGGATACCTTGAAAATACAATCTTGCCAGCTACTTATATATTTTTGTAATAAAAATATCGTGTTTATCCATGATATTGGCGAATATTTGTGGTCGGGTCTCATCTGTAAGGCTTCATCTTTGAGTCATAATTTTGATTTATCTGCTCAATTCCCTGGCATTTTTCGCTGATCTGTGCTTCATATTTCCACCTGATCTTCCTTCGAATGACTCGATGGAGGTCAAGTATACATTAGTGTCAGTGGATTTCAATTTAAAAAATGCTATATGTAAGTCATCGCCAGTATAGCTCAGTGGTTAGAGCATTGGACCGCGATGCGGAAGTCTCGAGTTCAAATACCAAATCGATGCCTGGCGGGCGGCCTACCCAGTCGCTTTAAATAATAGGGTACCTGCGTTCGAAAGAACAAGGGGTAATGATGCTGTTGTCTAATGCGTGATACTCACCACATCACCAAGTGCCATGAATTTGACACGCGACAGCCGGGTGTGAGAGCGAGGATACGGAAGCTCTGACCTTCCGCCTTGCAGGCCAAGCTCCTTCATGGGGTGTTAGTGCGTCGCCATTATTATTATTATTATATGTAAGTCACATAGATTTTATGGTAATGGAACAAATTTGAAAGGGAGTATGACATCGTATTAAATATTCTTAAACTGCTGCCAGTTCGGCCTTTAACTTGACAAGTCCTGTACACTTATTCTTATATCCAATTATCACATTTGTAAGCGTATTCCTTTTAGCGCGATTGTAGCACAGCTGTAGCGTTTGTGTATCGCTGAGGCTACAATAATTTTCTACTGATATTAAGTTACTTGACCCTTGATCATCAAACCTTGAACAATACGGGGGAATTCCTGGCTTCGACTCAGGTGCCTTAATGAAGGTTAACGTCACCTACCCACATAAACGTGAAGTATAGAAGTGGCTGCTTTGTAATTTGTGTAATGGGTGTTTGCTGGACACGCAAAAGCTGTGTGCTGCACTAAAACTTATACAGCAGACTCTCCAGACTCTAAACACTGTAAAGCCTCAGCCGCTTCCATGTTTTTAACCGCAGGCACAATTCACTGCAAACCATTAAAAAACAGTCCGTTCTGGCCAACGCCAGCAGTTAACTGATGTTAAAGTTGAAAATCTGGGCGTACCGACTGCGAAGCTGCGTTTATCGCTGCACCCGCGAAATCATACTTCGAAATTTGCTCACTGTACAGGATCGGACTCGCACCTTTTGCTATAACGTTTCAGCCTGGTTTACAATGAAAACGCATGTAATTACAAAGTGCTTAGAAACATGAAAACAAACCACCACTCAAGGTGCCAGATTCCCTTTTCTAGGTTTATTTAGATGTGTTGTTATTTTAGCTCAACTTCAGCGCTAACTACTAAATGTTGGTGACATCCTTTGAAACTGTTAGTAGGCTTAAGTCAGCACACAATACTGTATTTGGTATATACCAAGGCACATTTATTTATGCACGAAGAATTTTATTATGGAAGCGTACTAATATGTTTCATGTACCGGGTGGCCAGATAAGAATGCAAAGTGCTGTATCTCGGAAACTATTCGCCGTAGAGACTTGCGGTAAATTTTTTTATAACTAAGTGGCCAAAGGAAGACCGTGAAAAATATTTTCAGATTTTTAAGATGGTCGCCAGGGGGCGTAACCGCCATCTTAAACTTTTAAAGTGATTTTCACTGAAATCCACCTAGTAAATGTTACCAAAAAACTTTTAAAGATAAGCTTTACTCGAGTAATTTTTGTTTAACATTTCTTGACGTATCTATTAAAATAAAGTGGTGGAGGTAATTTAATTTTTTTTTTTTTAAATAAACAGCTGTAACTCCTAAATGACTGAACGGATTTTAACAAACTTGGTCTCGTTGGAAAAAGCATTTATTGTTCCATCAAACCCATCTTATTTGTGATATGTCTAAATCTTAGTGATGCCGCTAGAGCGCGTTTTTTGATATAACAATGGAAAATTTCAAAATTCTCTAAAAAATTAAATGCAATAATATGACCTTTTTTCAAATAAATGTAGTGAAATGATACTTAAATAGGCTAGTGAACACCGTATCTCGATATCTTATTCGTAGCCTGAAATATCGAAGAAAGAAGATTTAGTTATCATATAATTTTAAAAAGACGCTATTACACCGGTATTTATTGTTATTTATTTGTCTTTTTTCAAGATTCAATGATAACATTTCATAATTTAATAATTTGTTAAGTCATTTTGCTGTTTCAGATGCTTAATTGCATTTCACGCCGTTAGTTAGGTCATTTTGGTATTTTGAATAGCCGCCTAAGCTTAGAGCAGCGCGCCCGTATGCTAAGCCCTTTTAGCTCTTTATTTGGCTCCATCGCCTAATTCCAGAATCACGATTTCGCACATAGTTAGCCTAAAAAGCAGTATTTGTCGTCGGTTGGAGCTTTCCTCTGATGGCGTTTTTCTGAATTCTGAATAGCACGCTGTGGCGGCGTGATACCAGCGTGGCCCGCATTGGTTTGTTTCATTTAGCACGCGGTGGCGGCGTGATACCAGCGTGGCCCGCATTGGTTGGTTTCATTTCATCGCCTTGCGATTCGCTGTGGTTTAGTCACGTGGGGGACGCGGCCAAGGTGACCTTTTGCCAACGCTTCCCTCGGGGATTCAGCCGAGAGCCGTCGTTAAAACAAGAGGTCGGATAGTGTATGTGAGTTCGTGCGGCGCTCCCGCCATTGTGGCGGGGGCGTCAGTCGTTTTCCCGTCGGGTGCTGCTTCAGCAGTTATGTTGCGGGCGTTTTCGCCTTGAAGGCAGTCTTCCAGAGCCCGTTGCAGAGAGCGCTGGTGTGTGGTGGTGGTGATTCGAATTTGTCGAGTGATCTTCGGCGTAACGTGGGTGTTTTGGAGCCCAGTTCCTGCTACTATTAGTGAGGGGTCGTGCCCCCTTCATCTCGACCTACGAGGATTTGGTTCAGCAGAACGAGTGAGGCCCCCAGTATTTTCGTCGTCCCGTTGTACGCGTCTTGACGCGTCTCCCGTCGCCATTGAGGCGGTTATGCATTCACCCCCTTTCGCCGTTGTAACACCGAAGGTACCTACCACCTACGATTGCAGCCCGTCGCAACTCAGCTGTACCAGGCTCCCTCGTCGCCCACGCATTAAGGTATGTGCCTTTAACCTGATTACCGCTGTGAACGCGAGTGTTACTCATTACTATTCATTACTACGCTAGTGTTTTCATTCAGACTGCAGACAGTTCAGGCCGTGAAGGCTAATGTAAATCGTCGCTGCCCTTGCATAAGGCAATGTGTATCTTTGTACCTATTTATTACTACGCTAGTGTATTCATTCAGACTGCAGACAGTTCAGGCCGTGAAGGTTAATGTAAATCGTCGCTGCCCTTGCATAAGGCAATGTGTATCTTTGTACCTATTATTGCTGTTCACTAATGTTCAACATCTGTCGTTAAGCTTAGAGCGCGCGTGCCAGCTGGTGCCCTTAATTATAGAGTAAGGTTAGATACAGGGCGACGCATTCTGCTACCCCATTGTAACTCGAAGTGAAATATATGATTGGTTAGTTAAGGGAACTATTGTTTGTTTCGGTTTGTGCATGTTCTGTTACAGATAGACGCCCCTTTATTGTACGAATTATTGTACGACGGAACGAGGAAGCTGTGAGCGTGCAGGTGAGTGGGACAGCTGCGTAGTCGTGGTCGGATGGACACCTAATCACAACCCTTGCTTAAGGCAATCCCGAAGTTGTTGTTTGACCTTGCAACTCTTGAATAATCTTAGTGGCGGAGTATTTTTGCATGCTTCGCTCCCGTCTAACCGTCCAGGCCCGGTTAGCCGGGTTACGACAGGCTTGGTGGCGCCCTCATAATTTCGACATACCCTGTATATATTATGCCACAGCGCGCTTGCCCAGAACGTATCGTGTGACTCACGCCCGACTCCCTGAGCGTTCCAGCCGTGGCCTATTAGCCTATTTCGAACCGATCTCAGGGCAAGTGTGTCATGTTTTCAGGACTGATTCCGTGGTGCGATGCTCACCTTGGGTGGGTGTCGTAAAGTCCTTTTTATACCGTAACAGGCTAATTTTGGCGGCCCAATCGCGTGGGGCTTGTTGTTTGTTGTTGTTGTTGGACGGTAGTAGTCTCGTTAAGCCCACCCGTCGTACGTCTTAATTTTGGCTTCCCAACGTGTGGGCCTGTTTTTTTTCTGATATTCGTCTTCTCGTCAAGCCCCTTCGTCGTGCGTCTTAATTTTGGTTTCCTAACGGGGGGTTTTGTCTGTTTGGTCTTGGCGTCAAGCCTCCCGTTGTGCCTTAATTTTGGCTATTGCAACGTTTGGAGCCTATTGGTGCACGACAACGCTCGACCTCATTTTGGGGTTTTCTTTTTTTCTTGCGTTGTGTGTCTTAATTTTGTCGCTCAACGCGGGGCTTTTCAGGCCTTTCTGGCTTTGCTTTGCCTAGCCTTGTTGTGTCATTTATATTGTTGTCACCAATGTTTTTTTTCGTCATTTCGAAGTGGTATGGACTGGTAAACCGTTTTTTTTCTTAGTAGAATATTTTACCCAGCTTCTTTTCTTGTTCTCTATTTGTCTTTTCCTGTTTTCTTCTGTTTTCTATATGTCTTTTCTTGTCTTTTCCTGTTCTTAGTTTATTTTCATTAGTTTTCTTGACCGTGTATATGTTTTTTCTTAGTTGTCATTTGTCTTTACGTTTCTTTTCTTGTTTTCTATATGTTTTTTCTTGTCTTTTCATATTTTCTATTTGTAGTTTTGTGTTTTCTTGTTGTTTATCGCCTTTTTGAGTTTTCTTTTTGTGTTTTTCCATGTCTTTTCGTATTTTGAGTATCTTTTCCGTCATTTTTACCGTCGTTTCTTGTTTTTCTTAGCCGGTTCATACTACCGAGATCTCTCGTTGCATTTAGTGCATATTTTATCCCGTATTAGTCGGATTTAGTACCAGATGTTGTTGAGTGAAGGTACCGACCTTGTTTTTTTTAAGTCTTTTCGAAGGCTTAGTTGGGAGTTTCGATTCCCTGTCGTTTACATTGTTTAGCCTTGGGCTAAGTTGACACTTTTGTTGTACCGAACTGACGTTTATCAATTTTGACGTTCACGTTAGCGAGGTTTATCGATTTTGACGTTGATGATTACCGATTTTGACAATTTTTTTTTTTTTGTTTTTTTTTTGCTATCGTTTGGTGTTGTGTCGCGTTGATTTTTGGTGAGCAGGTTGGAATTCATTTTCACCTTCATTACCGTGTCTTGGTTTGTTGATAAGTTTTGGTGTGCTGTTGGTGTGCTTGGGGAGATTCGCTCGTGCGGTTATTACGTCCCTCAGGCCATCTTCTTAGTTGGTTTGGTGTAGTTATTTTCGTTGGCCTTTATCTCATACTCATTATTATCATGTACCGCCCAACCTGGTTTACCGACTTCTTCGTGGACACCCCTAACAGTCATAGTAGTGTTTTGTACACTTTCCGTTAGCATTTAACGAGTCTTTACCGCTGGTCGGAATGTTTCGTACTTGTTGACGTTTTGTTGTCATTTACCGTACCCTTTTTGTCTGATGACGTCATGTTGTCAAGTATCGTGTTCTTTGTGAACAGTTTCGTTAAGGCTTTTGAGCTTTGTGTGACACCAGGGCCCGGTTGTTCGCATAAGGTTTCGTAAGTGTAAAGTGTTTGAGTATTTAAAGGTTTTTGACTTTTTTTTGTAGTGGTGCCCTGTTGTTTTCGTGGCCTAGCGCTCTTTTACCGTACCGTTGGCCGTCGCCATTTTCAACCACCTGTGTGGGATTACATAAAGAGAGCGTGTTTCTGGTCATTTTGTTTCGTGCGGACCCTGTCGTAATAAGGTAGTCCCTTTGGGCCGCATGGATTTCTGAAAAGGATTTATTGGGCATGCGTCATCGAACGCCTACACCCTTGGAGACTTGGTTCTTCCGGATTTTCTTTTGGTGTTCGGTGTTGGAGTCATTTTCGAGCTCGCGCTTTGCGGTTTAATAGTCGATTTGGCTCCGGCATCGGCATTGATTGAGGATTTCGGTGGACTGAGTTTTTCCTATCACTGATTATGACTATTTTTGACAGTTTCTGTCACAACCATTTTCTTTTTTTTTTTGGTGGTTCATCCTCTTCTCTTGGGTACTCATACCAGTTGTGGGATCCACACAATGCGCCGATCTCGTGACGCGCAGCGTGCCCTCTTCAGGTAACCCTTGGGTGGGACTTTGGACTTCCATTTCTATACCCCCCCCCCTCCCTGTGTTCTTTTGGAACGGTTGGTCGGAAGTGTCCACAGGTGTAAGACTTATTTGTACCCCATTTAGACCCATATTTTACCCGATTTCGACCCAAACAATTTACGTATTTTCTACTGGCGTATCCAGTCTTTCTTCTTCCTCTTCTCTCTTCTCACCTTTGCACCCTATCTGGTGGCCAGTGTGCGTAATCCCTTTGGGGGTGCACTCTATCGTATCGAGTGTTTTTTTTTTGTTTGTTTTGTTCGTTTTTCGTTGTTGCGTTTTCGTTTGAGTTCTCGTTACGTTGTCGCAAAATGCCTCGTTGTTTTATAAGAGACTTCGGGGAACTCTCTTTCAAGTAAGGGGAGTGTTAAGTCATTTTGCTATTTCAGATGCTTAATTGCATTTCACGCCGTTAGTTAGGTCATTTTGGTATTTTGAATAGCCGCCTAAGCTTAGAGCAGCGCGCCCGTATGCTAAGCCCTTTTAGCTCTTTATTTGGCTCCATCGCCTAATTCCAGAATCACGATTTCGCACATAGTTAGCCTAAAAAGCAGTATTTGTCGTCGGTTGGAGCTCTCCTCTGATGGCGTTTTTCTGAATTCTGAATAGCACGCTGTGGCGGCGTGATACCAGCGTGGCCCGCATTGGTTTGTTTCATTTAGCACGCGGTGGCGGCGTGATACCAGCGTGGCCCGCATTGGTTGGTTTCATTTCATCGCCTTGCGATTCGCTGTGGTTTAGTCACGTGGGGGACGCGGCCAAGGTGACCTTTTGCCAACGCTTCCCTCGGGCATTCAGCCGAGAGCCGTCGATCAGGCAAGTGGTCGGATAGTGTGTGCTTCGTGCGGCGCTCCCGCCATTATGGCGGGGGCGTCAGTCTTTTTCCCGTCGGGTGCTGCTTCAGCAGTTATGTTGCGGGCGTTTTCGCCTTGAAGGCGGTCTTCCAGAGCCCGTGGCAGAGAGCGCTTGTGTGTGGTGGTGGTGATTCGAAATTTGTCGAGTGATCTTCGGCGTAACGTGGGTGTTTTGGAGCCCAGTTCCTGCTACTATTAGTGAGGGGTCGTGCCCCCTTCATCTCGATCTACGAGGATTTGGTTCAGCAGAACGAGTGAGGCCCCCATTATTTTCGTCGTCCCGTTGTACGCGTCTTGACGCGTCTCCCGTCGCCATTGAGGCGGTTATGCATTCACCCCCCTTTCGCCGTTGTAACACCGAGGGTACCTACCACCTACGATTGCAGCTCGTCGCAACTCAGCTGTGCCAGGCTCCCTCGCCGCCCACGCATTAAGGTATGTGCCTTTAACCTGATTACCGCTGTGAACGCGAGTGTTACTCATTACTACTCATTACTACGCTAGTGTATTCATTCAGACTGCAGACAGTTCAGGCCGTGAAGGCTAATGTAAATCGTCGCTGCCCTTGCATAAGGCAATGTGTATCTTTGTACCTATTCATTACTACGCTAGTGTATTCATTCAGACTGCAGACAGTTCAGGCCGTGAAGGCTAATGTAAATCGTCGCTGCCCTTGCATAAGGCAATGTGTATCTTTGTACCTATTATTGCTGTTCACTAATGTTCAACATCTGTCGTTAAGCTTAGAGCGCGCGTGCCAGCTGGTGCCCTTAATTATAGAGTAAGGTTAGATACAGGGCGACGCATTCTGCTACCCCATTGTAACTCGAAGTGAAATATATGATTGGTTAGTTAAGGGAACTATTGTTTGTTTCGGTTTGTGCATGTTCTGTTACAGATAGACGCCCCTTTATTGTACGAATTATTGTACGACGGAACGAGGAAGCTGTGAGCGTGCAGGTGAGTGGGACAGCTGCGTAGTCGTGGTCGGATGGACACCTAATCACAATCCTTGCTTAAGGCAATCCCGAAGTTGTTGTTTGACCTTGCAACTCTTGCATAATCTTATTGGCGGAGTATTCTTGCATGCTTCGCTCCCGTCTAACCGTCCAGGCCCGGTTAGCCGGGTTACGACAGGCTTGGTGGCGCCCTCATAATTTCGACATACCCTGTATATAATATGCCACAGCGCGCTTGCCCAGAACGTATCGTGTGACTCACGCCCGACTCCCTGAGCGTTCCAGCCGTGGCCTATTAGCCTATTTCGAACCGATCTCAGGGCAAGTGTGTCATGTTTTCAGGACTGATTCCGTGGTGTGATGCTCACCTTGGGTGGGTGTCGTAAAGTCCTTTTCATACCGTAACAAGTTGTTCGTTAGGGAACAAATTGGCTTCAGCTTTACTCACTGTATGCCTTATGCAGGGTGAGGTAGTAGTCGCATGCTTGGACGTTTTTAATTAACGGTGGACACTTTCTACGACCCTTGCTGGCGATAATGTTGGTGAGGGAGTACTGAAGCTTTTGTTTGTTGTCATCGACGGCTATTACACAAATTGAAGTACAATAGAAGCATTTGGACGCAAAATTCCTAAACTTGGAATTAGTGCCGTTTGGCTCAGGAACAGCACGTCCCCAGAATTAAAAGATAATTTCTTTAAAAATAGATCGTGCAAAGATGTACCTTCAGTAGGATTTGGTCCATGTGAGGTCTCGCTAGGTTGCCATGCAAGGAACGGTTTCTGTTTCTCAAAGCCGTAATCTCAACAGATCATTTAATATTTTTATTCAGTTTGTTCCCTTTTTATTTGATTAGCCTAATAACGTTGCAATGTCTAAAAATCCTTACAGTAACACATGTTTCGCATTATTTTTGTTTAGGGCATCTTACATCAGTCCATCATGAAAAGTATTATGGTTTTTGTGATGATTAGATATACACATCGCGTGTTTAAAATACTCTATCTGTCAATTCTTAAACTGAAATGATAAAATGTTTACGTTCACCAAGAAGTTTATTTCCCCAAGTCAGAGAAATTTTAATAGACTGCCCGAAATCCAACCGACGTGTTCAAATTACGTTTAGTCTCCCTGGCGAGAATAGGCTCAAAACCTGTGTCCGTTAGGTGAAAACTTAGGAAAACACATCTATAGAGTGTATAAATAACAATAACCGTCCAAAATTCGTAAATATTGTATCTGAGATGAAGGATGATGTACATGCATGAATTATACACACAGTAAATGGGGCATTACAGCTTAATGCAGTAATTTTACAAAACCCAATTCTGAAGGTATTGCGACGTCCATCAGCTTAAAACGACAATCTCAATGGGTGGCGATGTTCGAAACTTTGGCTCATAAAAGGTAACCCGAAAGGTTGACAGGAAGACCCACTAAACTCAAAAGCAGACCTTCGGAACTCGAAAAGTTTGGCCAAACATTGTGAAACAGCCAGTGTTGTGAAGAACTCAAGGCCAACAAAAAAATTCGGAGAGATGCTTGATCCTGCTCCGATTCGATCTTCGTGGTAATTCAAATAACGAAGCAAAACTCCAAGAGTTTAAGAACTGCAAAAGTATGACGCTTCAAAACAACCGACCGTAACGCGTTATTGCTGCCTGCTATGGCATCATGTAAGCAGCATCGGTCACAAACGTTATGTGCGGTTCGTTTGATATCTGTCAACTTTCTGTAAATAAAAATAACTAACCCGGCCTCACGCCAACGGGAGCGAACCAAGATGGAAAACGCTCGCTCCACAACAGCCTTCACTCTTGGAAACGAATACAAAACCAGTATGTTCTTGCGATATGATGCGGCCTTCGATATTCAACGTATTCTAACAACAGCTCAAAGTTCTCTGTAATATAATACAATACAAAGTTACGTTTTATACTATCTAATGTTAAAATAGAAACAGGAAGCTTGTTGAAATAGGTATCAATGCTGGAAGACATTGAAACAAATTAATTATTTTTAAAATATTTTACAGCAGCAATTTCTAATGGTACTTATATTTAGCCCTAGCGTTTGGGCACCGTAAACTGTAATACAGCGTTTTCTCGTGCCCTATACTATACTTTACTATGAATTTAGATTGCCCTTTGTTTGCTAGTTAACCCAGTTGTAAGAGCCCAATACCCCCTCTTACCTAAGTGTGGCTAAGGGATTGTGAATATAGCTCATTCCGGCCTGCTTGTTATCACCTATAATTCTGTGATTATACATGCAAACCCTACCAGAAATAAAAACCAAACAGTTTGCATGAAAATTCATATACTCTGGAAAAGCACATACATGCATGAAAATACATAAAGGGGATACACAATGGTAATATAGAAATGCTATCAACAATAGCTAAGATATGTCCACGAGCTTAATGCAGAATCTATTTACTTATTAAATATCAACGCTAACTCAAAAAACCAACAGTGGTAACAATGCGTACTCTCAAGCAAAAATCCATTTTTACGGCTCTGACTTCGGTCGCTCGCAATCAGGCTGGCGCGATATGTCAGTAGGATGATGCAAGCGCTTCGTACTGATGCGCTGACTTAGCAGTAACCGCCCGTTGCTTTCGGGCGCGTAATTGCTGGTCGAAACTATTGCGCAATCTGTTGCAATCCCCTCATAATTCGCTGTTATGATTCTGCTCCCACAGTTTCCTGGATCATGTATTCGATCGTGTTAATTATTTATAGGAAGTAACCTTGCCTTATAGGTACTCCAAATGCTCTCGTACATGGAAAAGATTGACAGTTTTTTTGAAGTTAGAATAGAGGCTTCCGGCAATAAAGAATTATCGGTACGTCTATGTTGATTCCAAGGTAGCTATAGGCTTTCAAGGCTGTATTTCAGCTCAAGAATAACGAGGCGTCGACTGCTCTTAACGCAGGCCAACACTTAAACCCTCAGTCACACTTTAATGCTTCGCGTGGCGTCCCTTTTGTTTGGACAAAACGCACTCGTTGCCTACTAGTGAGGCACTGGTTCCCCACGCATCCATTCTCGCACCACTTGATTTGTTCTATTAATAACCGCAATGATGGCATCAGCTGGTTTTCACTGCACAATATGATACGGAAAGCACTTGATGTATGTTTTAAATACATAATTCGTCTTAACCTAATTATTATAATGTAGGAAATATAGCTTGGCTTAAATCTAGCAAGGTGATTATTAAATACCAAGATGACACGAACTATCCCGTTGCAAATTGTAGTAATTACATATTAATCTGGATAAAAATAATTTACATTGTAGGTAATTGTATATGAAGTTGTATGCAATGTACTAATAGCTGGGCATAGACACACGTTTAAAACTGCTACGAATGTAGTACATTCGTGCCGTTTTGAACGTGTGCATATGCGCATGACTTAAGAAGATATAACACAGAGATAACTAGACAAGTCATTGAAGAAAACAAAAACATGAAGGTGCTTAAAAGTAAGTTAACTGATGGAAGGAAGGAAATTTTTAAACTTAAAGACACACATGGGCATGAAACAACAAACAGGGAGAGACTACTAGAAATCGCAGAAGAATTTTATCGAGAACTTTATAAAAGCCGAAGAATAGAACCAAATGATGACGAACAAGGACAGGAACACAAAGTAATCAATCAAGGCTCTGAAGACATTCCAGACATAACATTAGAAGAAGCCAGAAATGCTTTGAAAGAGATGAAGAACAATAAAGCTCCGGGAGAGGACCAAATTATAATAGAGGCTGTCAAAATGGGTGGAGAAGAATTACTAACGATAATAGTATCCCTTTTCAACCTTTGTTTGCATAACAGTATAATCCCAAAGAAATGGAATAATGCAATAACTATCCTTATATACAAAAAGGGAGACATAACCAATCTAAAAAACTTCAGACCCATTAGCCTACTCTCTCATCTTTACAAGTGGTTTACTAAAATCATAGCAAAACGTCTCGAACGAAAATTAGAGTTTTACCAACCACGAGAACAGGCTGGTTTTAGAAAGCAATATGGGACAAATGACCACTTACAAACGGTCAAGATTCTTATAGAAAAGTCTATCGAATACAATAAACCACTTGTACTGATATTTGTTGATTTTAGAAAAGCGTTCGATACTGTGGAACTGCCAGCAATACTATCAGCACTAAAACAATGCAGAGTAGATTACCGATACGCGGAACTAATAAAACACATATACAATAATGCAACAGCCAACATCAAGCTCCATGAATCCACAAATCAGTATCATGTAGAGCGCGGAATTAGGCAAGGAGATACAATATCTCCAAAGCTTTTTACTATGGTGTTAGAATATGCTTTTAAAAAACTCAATTGGGAAGGAAAGGGTGTAAACATAGATGGCGAATTCTTAAATCATCTACGCTTCGCCGATGATGTCATTATTATCGCAGACAACCTAGGCGATGCCCAACAAATGCTGAAAGAATTACAACAAGTGTCGACAGATATTGGTTTGGACATTAACTTGCAGAAGACCGAATTTATGACGAACCTAGTTACCAGTAACAACATGGAAATTAACGAGAATCAAATACAACAAGTTCATAAATTCAAATATCTGGGACATGAAATAAGAATCGGCAAGGACAATCAAACTTGCGAAATTAATAATCGCATAGGGCTAGGATGGGCAGCCTTCGGTAAAATGGGAGACATCCTAAAAGGTAATCTGCCAATGTGTTTGAAGAGGAAGGTCTACGAACAGTGTATCTTGCCCGTGGTCACATATGGCGCTGAAACGCTCACACTAACAAAACAGTCTGCAAACAAATTGAGAGTAGCACAGCGAAAAATGGAAAGGGCTATGTTGGGGATCAGGATAATGGATAAAGTTCATAATAAAACGATTAGAGAAAGAACAAAAGTTACTGACATTATTCAACATATAACACAAAGTAAATGGAGATGGGCTGGCCACATAGCTCGAATGATGGACAACAGATGGACAAAGAGAGTGATGGAATGGAGACCCAGAGCTGATAAGAGAAGTAGAGGAAGACCACCAACGAGATGGAGCGATGATATAAAGAGAATAGCAGGCAACTGGATACACATCGCTCAGGACAGAACCTATTGGAAGACATTAGAGGAGGCCTATGTTCAGCAGTGGACGCGTACGGCTGAAGGATGATGATGATGATGATATGCGCAGCTATTAGCTGGGCATAGACCCACGTTCAAAACCGCCACGAATGTAGCTTCCGTGGCGGTTTTGAATGTGTGTCTATACCCAGCTATTGCTAAAAAGAAAAACCTAGGACAAGGGTTTTTTAGTGTGTGAATCTGAACTTTTAAAACATTCGTATGGAGAAAAAATTAATGTCAAATAGAAAATTTGAAATTATCTGAAATTTCAAACAAAATGCATGATTTTAATTATTTTTTTTAAGAATAAGTAAAATCAAAAGTCGTAACATGTTTATTGAAGGTTTCAAATTACAAATAAATCACAAAACGTTTCGCAAATTTAGTTTGCTTCTTCAGTTATGAATAATTAAAGTATCTTGAGCATTGTAGATTACATTTCTGAAATGAGCAAAAAGCAAAATGGATTAGCAAAACACAATCACTTCCACAAAAACCTGTATACTTACATAAATTAAAATAGTTGGGTAGTACGAGTTGTTGAATTTGTTGAAGATATTATTATATGTTGTAAAATTATTGTAAAAAACAATACCACTTTAAAACTTAAAAACATTGTTTTAAAACTTTGTATACGAAAACACATATTACATTTTAAAAAATTAATTTAATTAACAAGAACGGTAGCACAAAAGGGTTGTCAGTAATCCCTTGTAGGGGTTAATATTATTGAAAAGGAATTATTTATTCATTTCGCTTAGAATGTCAGTGCGAGAATGCTACAAATAGTTGTAAATTTGGATAACAGCAAGCAAGGTTATTTTCTAAAGGTTATCACGCTGCGCAGTTGGTTTGCAAATATAAATTATGTTACAGAAATTATATAGGGTAGTAATAAAGTTAATAAATTTTTAAATTTGATAATTAAAATTAGCAAGACTAAAAAGTAAGGAAACAGGTAGTTGAAAATTAATTTGAGAAAAGCGGCACACGACAGAAATTATTTGAATAAGTTGTGGTAAATGGAGCTTAAATTGTCAATGTCAGTTTTATAATTAATGGTGGTAGGGCTTTTTTGAATTTCTATCATCTCCAAGCAAAGGCGTTTTTTTAAATTGCTTTCTCTATGCAAGATAGTGGGTGTATTGAAATTGAAAGTATGAAAAAGTTTGGTTGAATGATCAGTAAGGGCTGTTTTATTGGAAGAAGTAACTGAACTTAAAAAATATAACATCAAAACTGCTTTCAACAACAAAAACAACTTTGGAAATTTATTTTTTACTAATTTAAAAGATAAAACTACTATTAACATGGAATCTCAAGTCGTTTACCAACTCAATTGTAACAATTGCCCCTCAACTTATATTGGTCAAACAAAACAATTATTACAAAATAGAATAAAGCAACATAAATACTCTGTCAAAATTAATAAAATTTCACCTTCTTCCAATAAAACAGCCCTTACTGATCATTCAACCACACTTTTTCATACTTTCAATTTCAATACACCCACTATCTTGCATAGAGAAAGCAACTTAAAAAAACGCTTGTGCTTGGAGATGATAGAAATTCAAAAAAGCCCTACCACCATTAATTACAAAACTGACATTGACAATTTAAGCTCCATTTACCACAACTTATTCAAATAATTTCTGTCGTGTGCCGCTTTTCTCAAATTAATTTTCAACTACCTGTTTCCTTACTTTTTAGTCTTGTTAGTTTTAATTATCAAATTTAAACATTTATTAACTTTATTACTACCCTGTATAATTTCTGTAACATAATTTATATTTGCAACCAACTGCGCAGCGTGATAACCTTTAGAAAATAACCTTGCTTGCTGTTATCCAAATTTACAACTATTTGTAGCATTCTCGCACTGACATTCTAAGCGAAATGAATAAATAATTCCTTTTCAATAATATTAACCCCTACAAGGGATTACTGGCAACCCTTTTGTGCTACCGTTCTTGTTAATTAATTTAATTTTTTTAAATGTAATATGTGTTTTCGTATACAAAGTTTTAAAACAATATTTTTAAGTTTTAAAGTGGTATTGTTTTTTACAATAATTTTACAACATATAATAATACCTTCAACAAATTCAACAACTCGTACTACCCAACTATTTTAATTTATGTAAGTATACAGGTTTTTGTGGAAGTGATTGTGTTTTGCTAATCCATTTTGTTTTTTGCTCATTTCAGAAATATAATCTACAATGCTCAAGATATTATTCATAACTGAAGAAGCAAACTAAATTTGCGAAACGTTTTGTGATTTATTTGTAATTTGAAACCTTCAATAAACATGTTACGACTTTTGATTTTACTTATTCTTAAAAAAAATAATTAAAATCATGCCTTTTGTTTGAAATTTCAGATAATTTCAAATTTTCTATTTGACATTAATTTGTTCTCCATACGAATGTTTTAAAACTTATAAATGTCAGTTACTTAATTATACTGAACTTTTAACTGGAAAGTGGGATGTAAATAAATTTGAGATTATTATTTCAAAACGTCACTGTCAATAATGTCTGGAAGAGTTTTCAAAATCTAGGATTATTATAACTATTCGACAAATTGCACATTCATCTAGTTTTATAGTAGTTTGGTATTGTAGTTTTACATATTAATATTTGATGTGACAGGTTTGAATTATTCACAGTCATTTCATCAACTAAAATAATCAAATTTCCTCGTTTCTGGAATTAGAACTTGTCTAAGTTTTTTATGGTAACAATAGTACGTTACATAGTTGTTGAAGTATAAACAAATCAGTAACAAGTAAAGTCTCATTTCTCCTCTAACCTAATCAAGAAATAATAATTAATTGTATTTTCACATCCGGTTAAATATCCTGCAAGTTTCTCTGGGCTGCAAATGTTTAATTATTTAAATCCATTAACTTAGAGAAATCTAATAAACCGGACTAGTTTAAAAGCTGTCTGTCTATTTTTAGCATAAAGTAGACGTTTGAAACACGGACTTTTAGAATTTAAATAAGTGGAAGAGAAAATTAAGCAAGGTAAAACGACACAAGGCTCTTAACAATACTTCGACACGTTAAGGTAACCATGCCCCGGCTTTGTTATGTCTTTTTGAGAAGCATTCAGTCTTCGTAAGGCGCAACCAGTTGAACAAATGCTTTCAATGTGGTATAGCCGTTATTATATTTTGTTATACTCATCATCGCGACATATGTACGACTTCGACTAGAAATAATTTGCAAAGGAGACGGGAACTAACTATTGCGAAGCCTCGACGTAGAAAATCTGTTTAAAAACTAGTCGACGGTTTACCAATACCGTTAGCTGAAAGCGCAGATGGGCTAGAGAATGCCGAAACACGAGAAGAGATAGAAACTTGCACCATCATCTTTAAAATAGATTTTTCCGGGACCGAGATGCGAACTCGCGGCCTCACGCTCAATAGACCAACATTCTGACTGGGTAGTTGCGCAATCGCTTAACGTGTGCTGCTGGTAGCCTGTATACAAATCGATATACTTACAAAGCAAAGCGACCGATCTCTCCCAAAACCTTTTCAGCTATTTACATTAATATTTTATATAAACTAGCGAGGAAACCATCCAAATAGTTTATATCATTTTCGAGTTATCTTGTTTTGACATCCATCCGGGGTGACATACTCAACTTTATTTAATTTTTAGACTTTATTTTAAGGCCAAAAAAGCTGATGTCTTTACAGATGGTGTTTGGTTTTATGAGACCTTTAATATAACTTTGGGTTGGTCGCAATTCATTGAGAGTTGTGAAAAAATTATAAACCCGTAAAGCGTCGAGGTCGAAAGCAATACTTAACAGGTTGTACGGAAGTAATGTTTAGAAAACACAGTAAATTATTGTAAAAATTGTTTTTATTTGAAATATATTTTTATGGAATCTATTAAATACAACACGAATAATACGGTAAACAATGGTAAACTTCTCTAACTAATTTTCATGTATGTTTTTATAAAATCCTGTTGTACAAATATGAAAAGTTCAACGAATGTTTTTATTGTTTATTGTGGATATATTTTTTGCTATACCGCCGATATTGAATTCTTGCTACGCAAGTTACGTATAATTTTGTTCTGTTTGCATTTAGATTTTCTGCCTACACCGAATTCTACATTTCGGCGGATCCTGCAATAAAAAAATTCTTTCAGCAGTTGAATCGGGTTGGGTCAGCAGCTCAATGCTCCCGATAAACAAAATCGGATGTTTTGTAGTGGAGAATAATGAAACTGATAAAAATTCAGCAGAACATTTATAATAGGAATTTTATCTCGGATTTGCCTTGCCTTATTTTTTACGTTTTCGGCAGTGTAATAAATAATGGCAGCTCTTTTGGTTTCGGAGAGACTCATGTCTACAAGTTTTATATAAATTGTTCTGGTATAAACTTTATGATGGATAAATATACACGTTCCGCAGAAAACTAAATTTGAGTGGTTATCGTAATACCGACAAAATTGTGAAACATCATGACTTTTTAACCATGTATTTTGATTATTTCTAATAATTACGTTATGTATTAATTAGAAATCCACATTATCTATTGTAAAACAGTCTGCTGCCAGTGTTTTCAGGTTACGCGAACGCTTCTGACGTAACCTAACGACTGTCACCGAAATGACAAGCGGGACCGACGGCTTAACGTGCTCTCCGAGGCACGGCTGGCTGAGATTTTACTACCACTATTATATATTAAAAATCCTAGTTTCGTACACGATAATTCCTATTATTTATCTTAGGAAACGATTCGAAGTAACGTATTTTTTATTTTAATTTCTTATAATGACACAACTGAAAATGCAAATCAGAAAAAAATGGACATTGCGAATTGCATTCACTCTCTTTTTCTGATATGAAATTGGCTTAAAACGTGTACGCTCATAATTCTGAAAACAGTCACAAATATTTGCAGTATTAAGAATCGTCCACGAATATGACATCCTGGAGAGTTCAGACAAGTTATAAGCAGAGATGCAGCTTTCGTGTTTTTAAGGACTCCTCTGTGAAAAACAAAAGCATCGTTTACAGTCACTCTCGGCACACGTGATATTCCAATTCAACGAAAATAAAATAAAGTCATACATTAGGTTCTTTAGCTCAAAGGACCCCAAAACATCACAGACAGATAGACTTGTGTTTAAGTCGATACCTTTGTTTTCAACTGTATTATGTGGCTATTTAAATTAAATATGTTTTTACTGATCAAGGCAAACAAATGCATTTATAGTAACTACGAGTATTATTCATTATTATTTAAAATGCGCAATAATTTTATGTGCAACTAATAATAAATTGTTATGTATTATTAGTATGAGTTGAAATAAAATACATAGATTAGTTTTTTTACATTTTTAAAATACTGTATCATTCCAATCAAATTAGACCATTAGGTACTCTTAGTATAATTGGAAACGCAATTTTTTAACCTGATCATAACGATAAATATTCACTTTTAACATTTGAAATTGCACAACTTAACACATTAGGCATATGCAGTTGCAGATTTTTTTAGCATTAATATTTGAATGTAAAGCGGTTTTACAATGCTGAAATAAAGTGAGTATAAGAACTTCGATATTTCATCATTGCTAGGAAGCAGCCAAGACTGTTAAATAATAATTATATAGGAATTTAATCACTATTGATCAAGAAACATCATTTCTTGGAACAACCATTTTTAATATTCAACAATCCGTTCGAATCACTAGAATTGCTGACTCACCCGATTTCGTCTAAAATAGTTGTAGGAATTGAATACCAATTTATTATTTATTAAAAATGGCTAGAAACTAATTTAAATAACCAATAGTAGTTAACGGGAAGTATAATTGCACCTTCACACAGTTCTGCTAAATAATACTTATTTAGGTCAACATTAATATGTAAAGTGTGTCCCAGAATTGATATTTCAAGAGGTATAATCGATAACTTTTTCTGTCAATTATATAAAACCGAGTGAAACTGCGTGAGTCCGTCACACTGGATAGTCACCGATAGGTCTTATTGCAGCCGCAATCGGGCTACTAAACTTGTGTATTCCTACTATTAAGCCAATTACCGCTACCATCGAAAATCCAACACCATAAACTGTTCCAATCGTACATAACCCGATGATGTAGAAGCAGAAGATAATACAATGTAGCAGTACATAGCTTAACTACTACAAGGATACCGCTAGGTATTATTAAAACCTGATAGATAGGCAACTTAAAGTGCAGAATCAGTATAAGGGGTTGCCTACCCTTTTATTAAATCAAGAGTAAATATTTTAGAAGGCTCGTGGTTATATTATTAAAACAATAAATAACAAAAATTATTACTTCCTGTTTGGTTGAGAAAGCAGAAAGAAGCTTCTCTGAGTCGACGAGAAGCGATACTACGTATAAATCCTAGCTTAAAAAGGATACAAAGAAAATAACAGATAGGATAAATCCAATGAACATTTTCTTTCTGAAAAGGGCAGTTATTATTTAACTGCTCTTAGGCCTCCTTGCTAGTTCCCAGCTCCTGGTTAGTTCTATGTTCATCATGGAGGGGTGTATTGATGCGCTCTAAGATGATTGGGAGGACGCAAAGGGAGAAATAAAAGAGGAAGGAGAACTTTGTTAAAAACTTATTAATTGTTAGAAGATTACTCACCAATCAAAGGCCGCTTCTTTGATTCGACGATGGGGTTTTCTTCTTAATATTGGGAAGATGAAGAGATCCAGATTCAAGGGTTCTCTGCATTAACCGTATGTTAATCCTAAATGAGTTAAAATTGGTTAGAGATTGTTTATATAATTAGACCATCGTCATAGCTTGGATATCGTTAAATAAGGGCATAAGCCATGATGCTAATAGATAACAAACTAGTTTCAAAGTAAAAGAATTGTTACTTACCTCCTAATAATCCTGAACGGGGACTTGAGCAGTTTTGCAGCTGTCAAGTTAGTATATATCAATTGTCATGTAGTAAGCTTTTAACCATAAGGGACTTTTCTTATACTCCCTGGAGTAACTTCAATTAAACTAAATATAGATTGTTAATTGGGATTAAGGTGTTAGAAAGAGGATTGCGAAAAAATAGAGAGCTCTGTATATTTTCATCTAATGCGAAAGAGATTGTTAGTTAGATAAGTATAAGAAATATCTTGGATAATCACAGGTTAATCAACTAAAACTAATAATTAATGACATTTCTAACTTGTCAGATATAAACTGAAATTAGGTAGGAATTGCATAACATGTGTAATAGCAAAAAGGCATAAACTTTAATCAATGAAAGATAATTAATGAATTGTAAGATTCATTATACAACCGATTGTAAGTATTAAAGAAATTAACACTTGATAATAAAGTTATGGCGCCCATTTCTTCTTATTACTGAACTAATACCTTTATGAGAAAGTGAAGGAAACTAAAAGCCCACATATTCATTAGACCCTAATAGCAGCCGTGCATTGAGCTAGTCGGAGACGCGTGAGCCTTCCAAGGTAAGTTATAAAAAGGGGGTACAACAATGCACACACAAGAAGATTAAACACCCGCAATACCAATTTGTGAAAAACCTCTTCAATGTTTTCAAATCGAATTCATACAAACACCGTTACCCAAACAAATAAAATCCACAAATATCGATGGAAATCGAGTAATACAAGTTTGCTTAAATCAATCTAATCAAAAAGAAAAATTTCACGAACTATTAATCGAACAGTGCCTACCTAAAGTAAATTACCATTGTTTCTTCCCCATAGACTCTTTATACAAGGATTTTTCTCATTTGATTATTTTCGTATCTAATGAAAATACCTCTAAATTTTATAAGTACATAACTCAAGTTACATACATCACAGATAAAAACGAGAGAATTAAACTAATTCAAAACTACCACCAAGGAAAACTAAGTATCGAGGAATCCCTGAAACTACAGAACATTTAAAAAGAAAATTTTATTGGAAATGAATTAATAGCGACGTTAAAATCTATATAGACTCTTGTCAAATTTTCAAACAATGCACATACAGCGTGAGTACTAAAAAGTGGAGAAAGAGAGGAAAATTTTGAATTAAATCCCAGTAATTTTTTGCTTTTATGTTTCTCGCAGGTGTATCACCCGACTTCCTGGTTACATGATATTGTTGGCACTGTAAGTCTATGTCAAATTCGAGGTGGGCATGTTAGGTTTTGTGTCACTTTGTGTCAAAACTGACCCAGAAACTAACCTGCTAACCTGGAATTTGACAGAGACTTACAGTGCCACCAATGACATGTAACAAGAAAGTTGGGGTGATACACCTGCTAGAAAAATAAAAGCACAAAATAACTAGGATTTAATTCAAAATTTTAAGCTCTTTCCCACTCACGCTGTACAACAGGCACCCGATTAAATAACCTCTTAATTTAACACTCGCTTGTAATTGACCGTTCCATACTATGCATATGGACGTATTTAAAATCAACGGACGAAAATATCCCACATTAATAGATTCATTTTCGAAATTCATGCAAGCATACTCCTTGGTGTCAAGTAACATTATAGACATCACAGACAGACTGTTTTATTTCATAATAACCTATACGACACCAAATATTTGAGTTGTCGAAGGGAAATTTAATAGACAACGTTTTATAATAATAATAATACTAATAATAATGGCTCTTTATTTAGCTTTCGCTATTTCAGTACAATAATAATATCCATACATATTAAATTAAAAGTGATCATATTCTAATATAAGGTACAACACAAATGCATATACATATATAAAGAAACTAGATATAAAATTACACGAAAATCACTGAATATTACACGAAAATTACATTTTATAATAATAATAATGTCTTTATCTAACTATTTACAATATCCTATCTACCGTAAAGATTCAGCTACAGGGCGGAGTTCAGGATAGAGCTCAAGGCAGATGTTGCTATTCCAGTCAACCATGTGCCTACATAAACAAAAAATCTGGTGTGATACACGCACACAACTTCCTTTTACAGTGATCCTATAATTAGCCAAAAAATTTATTTTAAATTTGTAAGCATTTGTCAAAAATTTTCAAAAATTACAAATTCTGCCAAAACCCTACAAAATAGAGCGTTAGTTGAAGAGACAAATTTTATCTAGAATTTTAAGCTGAATTCAAAAATGTACCGGGTGTTCTATTTAAAATAGGAGTTAATAAAAGAAATAAAAAAGAAAACAAAAGAAACCCATTTTAGAAGTATTCAACTGGAAAATCACCTATCTCACATTAACACACATTCAAAATGTAATAAAAATGTGAAGTTTAAAAAAATCGTTAGAGCCGTTTTTGAAAAAATCGAAAAAGACTTAAAAGTTACAAGAGGAAACATCTACTTCCGCTTATGCGATTTTCTTCAAAAGCTTGCTGTCGCATCTACATAGTACACAAAACTTATATATCAAGTTTCAACGTCATGCCTCTTTTCGTTTTTGAGATATTCTGTTCACAGACAGACACACAACCCCACATACACACACCCACAGACAGACCAATGAAAAAAAGTATGTTTTTTGGGTTCAGGGGACTCTAAAACGTGAGAATCTGTTGAAAACTCAATTTGGAATTTTTGGAGTGAATCCAATACTTCCTTTATTGTAAAAGAAAGTAAAAATCTGTAAAAGACTTTACCCAAAACTTCCCTCGTCAACATTGTGACACTAAATAATTTTAAAAATCAAATTAAGTTAGGAGTACAAATATCTTCACGTTTCTAATAAATTAAATACATTTTCAAATTTAAAAAAAAATCCGCTGGGGTTTGAACCCACCGCATCTGCAGCTCTGCAGAATGCTCGATCCTAACCGAATCTCCTCAGCGGATATAACTACAGCGAAATTCCATCTGCGCTACCGAGTCTCTTCCCGATAAGTCCGGCGCGCGCCTGTCATGAAGATCACGGTCTTATGGTTGAAACATTTTTACTCTTTTGTGACATTATCCTTTATCGGTTGAGTCTTATTTTTAGCAAAATGTAAAACCTGACCTATGGGAAAGTTATTACTTCCTTTTATTTCACGATTAACCCAAAAATAAACAAAATTTATTTTTTTAAGGTGGTCACCTTGTATATGTTCGTATAAAATTGTACCGATTTCATGCGAGGTAGATATATAATATGTATGCAAAATATAGTCTTCCTCCGACAAATAGTTTTTGAGCTATACTGCCAACAGACAGACGGGCAGACAGACAGACAGACAGACTGACAGACAGACAGACAGACAGACAGACAGACAGACAGACAGACAGACAGACAGACAGACACACAGACAGACTTTCAGACGAGGGAAGTAAAAAAATTGGGGCCAGTATGGAACTGTTGATGAGTCAGATGAACTCTCCAGGTGCAGAGGTTACTGCAATTAATATAATAGTAAGAATTATTAACAGTGAGTAAATAATCAAAATTACAAATTAGAAATTAGAAATGAACTGTAAATACAAGATTTCCAGATAATAATAAATGCCTTAAACGTCTTTTAAATATTAATTTTAATATTAGCGCAAACGAAATAATCATAGTAGATATACTGTCATTTCCTAGAACACAAATAAAACAATGACTTCTGATAAAAGTTCAAAAAATGTGAAGATATTAATATAAATAAATTTCAGTTAGAATACTCAATGTGTATACAATTAATTGTTAGCAGTGGCGATCTTACTTAAAAATATTAAAGAGTGTTTAATATAAATCAGAATACTGAAATATCAATTTATTTGTACAAAAATATAATTTTGGCACCAATTTAATAAAATTATAACCAACATTGTAATAATGAATTTAATCCAGATCTGATAACAAAGCTAAATACAGACGTTTTTGGATCTTGGCAGTTTTAACGTAGTAAAAATGTTTAACTTATTAAATGTAATAAGTTAGAATGTAAGCTGTGATATAAATAATAATAAATGGAGATCGTTGTCAATTTTGTTATTGCAATCGTCAACATTAGCTCTGATTAAATTTTAGTTAGATGCATACAGAAACGTTAGTCAATATTATCAAGAAATTATGAATTTATTTACAAATCGCAAAGCTGTTCCTTATAAAAATGCTAAATCCGCAGGGAAATCTATACAACCTGGGAAATTTTAACGACATGCATGCTGTTTTTTACTTATTTTGAGATTTACCGAGGATTGTTTAGAAAATTCATTTTTCTAAAGAAAAGCCAGGCATCCAGTTCCCATCGCAAGTTGGTTAAAACAGAGATTTAAATAAATTGAAGTTTTCTATTACTTGCCAATCCTAAGCTACATAAACTATGAAGCGAATGAACGATAACTTCTTTTCGATTTTATAGAATTTCCTTAAGGAAAACAATTGAAACAATTTAACAGTCACTAGGTTCACAATTCGATTGAAATGCAATAAACAAATTAATTATCTGCCAGAGAAAAAAACTACGCTGTGCTTCGCCTTGCAAATATAAACACAATTGCCCGTCAAACAAAGTGCCACTTTCAATCCTAATAAAGTAATCTACTATTTTTTGACGAGGCACCGACATTTCTTGCAAGGGTTGCACACAATAGTTTTTCTACAAATGTAGTTTAATAATAAGCAATGTTCATAAACAATATAAAAATATTGTCAGCGTGTCAAAACTATTTCACACCTTCTTCCTCTTCTTCTTTCTCATATTTCTGAAGTCCACTCCTGTACATAAGCCTCCCCATATCTTTTCCAAACTTCTATATCTGAATTTATGTTGCCATTGCAATCCCCATCTCTCTTTTATGTCGTCAATTCTAAAATTCGTTTTGTGTATGTTCTTATTTTCTTTCGGACTGCTTTATTTAGTTCTGCGTATTCTTTTGAAGTTTTGTCCATATTTCTTCTTTCCTCTATAAGCTTCTTCGTGTCTTGCTTTATTTTACTTGTTTAGAGGTTGAACATATTCGTTTCGTAACAGTCTTGATGTCTTGTATCTTTTTTGTCAACTCATCTATTTCCATGTTTCTATTTGTTGTATTGGAGAAAGTTTAGTTTCGAGTTCTCGTTGATACTTGATTTTATTCGGTTTCAACTCTTCTAAAATTGGATATTTTTGAGGTCTCATTAAGTTGTTTCTTTCAAATTTTGTATTTATAACGACCTTTGGCCTGATCACTCTATGATCGCTTACAATGTCGAATTGATTTAAAACGGTGACGTCTGCTACTATGTATTTCTTATTTGAAATAATGTAGTCTATTTCGTTCTTAGTTTTGTTATCGGGGATTCTCCATGTCCATCTTCTTGAAGAAGGGGTTCATACAGTGGAGATTTAGTAGTTTATTAGTGTTACACTTCTTTCGTTAGCTGTTTCTAAACCAAAGTTGCTTCTGTTTGGTATATTGTCGATGTTACTCTGGCCTATCTTAGCACTGAGGTCTTTCATAATGATTGTATATCTTGTGTTTTCTTGCCTTAATAACATTGTTATTTCGTAATATAGTTGATCTATGTCTTCATCTTTCGTGGTGCTTGTTGGCGCGTACACCTGGATAATTTGCAGCTTGTATCTTTTTGATAATCCTAGTACCGCATAGAGATGACTCTGTTGGATATCGCACTTATTTTTATGTTCGAGTGTTTAAGTTTTCTATGTATTTATAAGGCTACTCCGCCTATGTACGAGTCTGTAACTGAGTTGTTTTGATATAGAACGTGACCCGATTTGAGAATGGTATACTTTTCGCCCGACAGTCTGGTTTCGCTTAAACCTAGAACGACAGATTTTATATGTGATATTTTTTCTTCTAATTCTACAATCCGATCGTCTGATTGCATTGTTTTTATATTGTATGTAGCGATGTGGAGACTGACAATTGCTGGGGTATTCGGGTATTGACGGCATTGGCTACAAATGTTTACCTCCCCCACGATCCGTGAGGCTGACCTTATCAGTAACGGGAGTACCTTTCCATTTGTTTTACAATTCGGCACAGTTTTGATATTTAAGGTTTTTTGCCTAATGTTCCACTCTGGCCAGGCGTATTGAAAGATATAAGGTGTAGGATAAGAAGATTAAATGTCGGTTGTGGGTAGGTATGAGATTAGGACTTGACTCTCTCTTGGGCTTGAGAGGTAGGGAAAGTCAAGGCTCGCGTAGGCAGGGTCGCTTTTCTGAAGTAGATCTATCTTCTGACGAGCTGTCAGAGGAGTATCTACCCTCGACCCAATTTCGCACATTAGTAGACGGAATATTTCATGCACGTCATCAATGTTAACGCAAATAAATATAACATATTTTACTACGTTAAAAAATCTAAAGGGCTTTATTCAGAACTTTCCTCCCAAATGGAAGTTTTGAAACTAATAATTTCGAAAATATTAAAAGAAAAACATATTTTAAGGAGTTTACCCTGTATCTATTGGGTCCAAGATACGCCTAATTTCATCAAGCGTACAAACCTAAGTTGTGTGCAAAATATTACTTTTATTTAACTCATAGTAAATGCACGGATTTTTTTAAGTGCTCGCCCGGTATATATTTGGCCAAAAGTATGTTCGGTTTCAAGCCAGGTAGACACCTAATCTGCTGTTACGTTTAAATTACGCCGCCTTTTAATTTAGGGTGCGATAACTTCGATGCGCTTTTATCTTGGAAAAGCATATTGTTGTCTTCGGGCGTTTTCTTTCCGCTTGCAACTTTTAAGCAAGCATGATGGGTTAGCATTTTTGGAAGAGCTTTGGGCGTTGTTTAATAAGGCTGCGGATAGTTTTGGTTATTGGTGTAATACAGGCCTTCACGGTTGTGTGGTTTTGGATGCCCCAAGCTCACGTTTGGCGTTAATGGCTTTCGCTTTGTGCGGATTTTTATTTGCAACCACTCGTTTTTCCATGTGCTCGGATCGTTATCTGGAGTGAGTATCTAGTCGTCCTGTAGTTCTGTAGTTTATCGTTGGACTTCTCTTTCACAGCAAGTAGTGCCAGGCATTAAGCGCCGGATTCGTTCGCTGAGCCAGTTAGGTTTGGGCCAAATGTCCTTCACGTCCACGGCGATCGCTATAGATGTTTGCGAGTCGACGATGTTGGACCTTTGCAGGGCCGCCTTCCTTTTTGTTTTAGAGCACGCCAACTTATTTGGCAACGTTTTCGGGTCAAGTGGCTTGCTAAGCCGCCCTTTGTATTGTGTGCAATCTGTAATATTGCATTATGAAACTGTAGGTATTTATGTAATTGTTTAACGTAGAGCATAAAGGCGATTCAGATCTGGTAGAAACTATTGTGATAACCTATGTGCTTGTACTGTGATATTATTCTGAAACTATATGCTCTTTATGCCAGTATTGGGCTGAGTTTAGTTACGGTTATTCACTGTGTTTGGAGCTACCTTTCAGGAAGTGTAATTTTGTGTAAGGTATTGAGTTTACAAATTCTCGCTAGAACACCGGGGTGCATTCGCCGTTACTATAAAGAGTTGTTGGCGCACTGGGCATTTGATTATCTTTCTACCGTTTAAATAGTTAAAGAGCTACACGCCTCCGATCGCTGAGCTGTCTGCCGGCTTCTGCGCCTAAGTGCACCTGTTTGTAATTTTTCTTTTGGAAGATCTTCCAGTAATTAAGAAATATTTAGCTAACATTGCATACAAAATTTCGTCTTCCTCCAACAAATCGTTTTTAAGCTGTACCACTAACAGGCGAATGGATGGACGAACGGACGGACGGACGGTCGGACAGACCTACAGACAAACAGACGGATTGATTTGACAAAACATGTTTTTTGTCATCTAGGGTCCCTCAAATGTGAAGATCTGAAGAAATCTAGGAAGGTAATTTTTCCACGATTACAATACCTCCTTCGTAGTTTAGACGAGAGACATAAAATGGCAACCTTCGCGAATGTTTCCTTATTTTGACAGTTGTGAAAAAAATTATTTATTTCTCTCTTAAAAGTGACGTGATTAAACTTTAAAGTCAACATTCACAATTATTTGAGCTACGTAGTGGTATGTATGGTGATTTACTTATTGAGAATTTGTTATTATTTTGTCTTAGGATGATGTTATTGAAACCTCGTACTATGTAGCGGTCATAGTCTAAAAAGGTGTACCTCATTTTATGCCAACTGAGTTTAATACAGGAACTAATGTATTTGGAGGTTAGAAAAATAACGTGGGCGTATTTTAATCCTACATATGTTGTTGTGACGTCAGAGAAAAGCTCACCGAAACAATGGCTGTACAAAAGTATTACAGTTTTACTATAATCTATTGTGCCATTATGGAAAATCATATATTCATATTTGCTTTTGACATATCAAACATATCCATGAACGTTTACCTTCTTCTATTTCCTGAAGTGTTAGACAATAAAATTTGTAAAGAGCTTTAATCAGAACTTCCTTCGTAAGTGGAAAAATGGAAAAAACTAGGGGTAAAAGTATCTTAACGTTCCTAATAATAACTGAAACAATAAATTCGAATTACATCAATTAGCAAACAAGAAAAGATTATAGGCGTGCAACCCACCCATTGATATCGTTCTGCCACGAAAGAATGGCTCGCATCTGCACGATGGGGCTAAATTATATACAACACGCTTGTTGTTGCTCCTTTTTCTATTTTTTACTACATTTACTCTGTATCTGATGGGTTTAATTTTCGTTAAGGGTGAAGCCTGAGCTATGCGCAATTCAACCTTTTGAGCAAATAGGCACGTATAGGAATCGACCCTGCTGGTCAAATTCATAGTTCCATCACAGAAAAAATATAGTAGATTATACAGAATTCTTACACAACTAATAGTTTCCATATATTCAGCCGTTTTTCTTCGACTGCTGAACTTAGGCATCTCTGAAGCTTCTTCTCTCCACCCTGTCTGATGCCGTTGCTTTCTCGCATATTTCTTATGTTGTCTAGCCAGCTTTTTTTTGTTGCTTATATATCTTTCTGATATTTATGGCCGCATTGCCAATGTGTAGTGCTATTGAGGTAAGAGCGATATGTCACACCTAATTCTAGTAATAATTGCCACATCATAAGCTACAACCGGTTTTATAGTACCCTCGCTTAAAATGGGGTTTTAAATAAAATATAAAATTTATAATTAGAGCAAGGGATACTACACTTTATAAAATGAAAGTTTCAATTGACAATTGCCTGTCAAACTCACAGAAAATTAAAATAATGTAATAATAATTACCAAAATGAAATGGTTTATTGCTCTTTCCTTATTTTATTTATTTTCAATAAATTAGGACTTAGCTCCGGTGACCATGAAACAATTCTTAACTCAGGGGGTCGGTTCATAAAATTAAGTAGAAATATTTATATGGCAAATAAGTTGTTGTATGACAATTACTTTCTGATATTAGGGCAAATGCACTGTTTCCAACTGACAGTTAAATAACCTCTAAATTTAGTGCAGTAAACAACATGATCCGTCAGTGCAAAAATAGCGTAAAATTTTATTTTAAACACGATTAATTCTGTGAAGTAGCAACGGCTAACCTCGTTTTGCTTCTTGTGTGACTTAAACCCAAGCGTGATTCGCGTTTGTTCAATTTCCTGAAAAAACTGTAACTGCCGCCTCAATTCGCACCTTTTAGGAACGCCAGCTAAATTATTCGAAGTTTGATGAATCCGTGACTCTGAAAACACGTTGAACTTCTAGGCAAAGGTCTATTCTTGACGAACTCCAGTTTCTACGAGACTGCTGCTCCTAGTTTTTATGGAATCCCTTTTTTAAAGAGGTGCTCCGCTGTTGGTTGGCACACTGGAAGGACGCCACGGCAAATACTCGCTTGGAAATGGCTTGCTAGCGCTAATTCTTTACCCGGGGATAGCTGTAGGCCTCCTCTCCATGTAGCACAAAAAGATATGCCTTCCGATGTCTGGAACTACCCTAAAATCGTCACCGACGTAGGCTCGCACTCAAATACGCACAAGGTGGAAACTTACTGGCCTAATTGCACTATCTTGGGAAAATTACACCCACAAATGCCCAGCAGCTTGGTGAATAAGTTTAACAGGAAACTGGTATCATAAATGACTTTTTATTCACAATTTAATACAGTAAATGCGGAGCTCAATTTGTCCCAAACATGAAAAATTTCAGCTTGTTTGATTAATTATGACAATTGACTGTCTCGTAACTAAACAACTAGATTTATAACTGTTTAAATAAAGTTTCATTACATGTTTGAACTTATTGACTACAGTTTTGATGCCATGTCTTTGCATTTCCACTAACTTGTGTTTTCCTTGAGATAAATGTCACCACACTTTGCTCTGCTTTTAATATTCACTTTGGTTTATAATGCACTGATATATATGAGTTCCTTTAACATCTCACTAATTGTCTTTCGATCGGTTGCCTTACATTTTTCCATTGCTCTATTGCAATTATTGCTTTGCTAGCACTGTTTTTTCGTTTACCTTTCAGTTAACTTGCCGTTTGCTGGCTTATAAACATTTAATACATAATGCTCCTACAATTTCTGTACTTAACAAATCATTCTGTATCTTTTTATTCACATTTTGTTTGACGTTGCTAAGTTCAAATCCGTCAGTTACAAATTAAATTGCATTGGCCCTTCCGAAAATTTATCATATCTGAAACTCTGAACGTAGTCCTTCTGAAACCTGCCTTATCTCATGCTAACTTTTATCCCTCAAATTATTAGTTACTGCTACTAACATCAAGTGCACTTATTAATGTAAATTACTGATTATCTTACAATAAATAAAATATTTAATTCTGTGCTTATTCTGTTACTTAAGCAATCAGAATTGCTGTGGGTGGTAAACCATTACAGTATATATCTTATAATATAGGCGTCGTCTAGTCGTCTAATATCTTTCCAAAGCTCTAAAGTGTCGAAGGTCTTTTTAAAATTCTGGAAGGCTAATTACAAAAAAAATATGTGTTCTTCACATTTATCTTATCTCCATATAGCCTGCAATACTGTTACCCTTTACTACTATTTAATTCCACGAAAATTATCCCCATGTTCTCTAGGTTTAACGCTCTGTTAGCATAAGCGAACCCATTTTCCGCGGCCCATTAATGATCAGTTTTCAATGAAAATAGGGTGTAATTAAACCAAAATAACAATACGCCGGGAGGCGGAGAACCTAATTTAATTTGGAGTCCAATTACTGTAATTTCCAACTTGCAGGAGAGCACAATAAATGTTCAAAAATAGCCACGTCTGTTTCCACGTTCTTTCCAAAATGCGCGAACCAAACCGCGTCAGCTGTGTTGTTCTATGCAAATTTGCGTAATTAATGCCGGGTGTTCTGCCGAAAGAAAGGGCGGAAAATCAGTACAAGTTGGATTGAAGATTTATTTCGCACAAAGCGAATCTGTATGCATCGGCAGATTTGTCTCTTAAAGCCTCGGGCATAACGAACCGATTGGTTGATAAAGGAAGTCAATATCGGAGCGCAAAGAAAAATAGGGAATCGATATGGAAATTATCAGCGGAAGTTCTTCTGGAATTTTTAACTTCTTGGGCTTAATCACATTAGCGGATTTTATTGCGTTTACTTAGAATTTTTAAAAAGGCTTCCTTTTTCCCGTGATTGTTTGAAATCTCGAAAGATAATATTCCATAGTGTAGCTTATTCTATTTTGAATGTTCATACTTGAAACTTACCCGGATAGGTCTGAAATCTTAAATAAAGCTTTAAGAGTACCTAGGATCGCCTTATAATTTTTCAAGAAGAATATAAAGTATGAAACTGGAACCAAACATTGTAGGTAAGTACACCGCCATGAAATTCAGAACCGTGTTTGTTTCGATGTAAATAAATTTTATCAGTTTCAGGATTGTGATCTTTTGTTTACATATACAAAAGTAGGTTGGTAACTAATTCATAATTGTATCTGTACGATAACATTCCTTTTCCTGAAATCGTTAAAAAAGCGGGTCATGTCAGGCTTCAGTTTGATCTTAATAATATCACTTGGCAGGACTAGTCACTTTTGCAATTTTTGCAAAACTAGTCATTTTTACTTTACTTTAGCTAGGTGACCGGTCATCTTCACCGTGCGCGTTGATGCTATAGAATTTATTTTTAAAGAGCGATTTTAGAAAGAAAAACTGTCTATATTTGACTCGGAGGCTTTGAAAAAGAACTCGGACGCTTCGCCTCCGCATCTGCAAAGTATCACTTTCGTGCCTTGGAATGTAATATACTAATAATGAAATTCTAATCATTTAAACAAAAGGTAAACATACGTCTTTAGATTTTTGGAGATTTTTTAGATGCAAGAACGTATTACAGCTATTGCCGTCTTTCAATTCTTAATCGTAACTGTTGTCGGTCTTTCCAGTAGTTATTTTGTAGCTTTCCTGGCCACACTACCGGTTCCATCCGACATTTAGCATGGTGCAGCATACCCCATACCAAAATAACTGTTATCTATGCATTGTATCTTTAATTGGTTCATGTATATTCATACTTTTCTGTATAATATCGTTCCTTATTCCTTCCAATCTGGAATCACAATTTCTTCTTTAGATATCCATTCCTAACGATAGAAGTTTGGTTTCACATTTCATATTCAATAGCCATACTGCCGAACTATATTTGGATATACTTTTTGTTATTGTTTCGCATAGTGTCTTTGTCTTCATTGTTCTCTTTGATTAGAGTACTTTGTTCAGTAGTTGTATTTTTCCTCCTTGTTCATCTTTATTTATTTTTCTAATTTCGTCTGCTGTGATCATTACCCCCTAATATTTATAATTCCTCACATTCTGTCATTATGGTTCTTTTTTACCATATATTATTTTTTTCATATTAATTTCAAAGCTCAATCCTTACTCTTCCGTAATTTTAAAGCCATTTACAGATGTTTGTAATATATTTTAGTGCTAGTATAGTGAAAATATGAGTAGCCCTAGTGAACAGCCTACAGTACCTGGTAATCTACTTTCCAGTCCCTTTATCGCTGATAGAACTTATTTGCTGGTTATTACCGCATATATTTCTTCCATAGTTTTAAAAGTATATAATACGAGGCTTAATTTTTTTTCAACCTCCGGTTCAGTAGGAAACCAATAATGAATATCAAACATATATATTTATATATAAAAAATGTAGATACATATCTTAGCTACATTTCTGCATAATCATAATTTCGATTAAGGCATTTTTGAGATTGTGGCACGAGTTTTTCTATGTCCCCCTCAAACAAGGTTGCCGCGTGGTCATTCAGCCAACCGTTCCTGTTGGTCTTCAGCTTCTTCTTCAAACTTTCTGCACCTTTCTCGCATACAGCCGTCGCTCATAAACTGTACTCATCTGACGATGAATTTCGGCTGCACTATGCCCTTTAGCGTTAAGCCTTCAGCCAGAAGAAAGCGAATTACGACACACTGCGCCTACCAAGTGTGAACTGCACTCCATAATCCATAATTCGCTTTCCTCTGGCTGAAAACATAGACTTTGAAGGGCATAATACAGCCATAATTCATCGTCAGATGAGTATAGTCTATAAGCGACGGCTGAGTGCTAGAATAATGCGGAAGGTTTAAAGCAAGTCTGAAAACCAACGTGAACGGTTGGCTGAGTTACCAGGCGGCAACCTTGTTTGTTCTCATAAGTGCCTTAATCGAAAAGGAGATTGTGTAGAAATGCAGCTGAGAGATGTATCTACATTTTGTATAGAATAAATGTTTCATATTCATTTTGTTTTTTCTTTATTTATACTAAATCGGAGCTTGAAAAAATAACCCTTGTATACATTTTAATATTTTTATATGTTTATTCCACTATCTATTTCTGTTGTTGTGGGGATTCTTCTCTGACATCGAGAGCTGCCTTTGTGGCTTTAAATAGACTGCTCTTCAATTTACAATGCTTGCATTCAAGTCTATTTCTTCTAGAATGTAACTGGCTACTTTAAGTTTTAATAAAAATTGTATTGATTGATCCTAGAATATATCTGTATCAAATTTGTATTCATATCTCTTCTCACTTTCTTCCTCTTGTGTTGTGTAACTAGATATACTATTGTATTTGAAATATATCTTCGCTCTTAACAAGGAATGGTCACAGTCGCATTCTGCTCTCCTTTGAAGTTTCAAGTTAGTGATTTCTATTTTTCTGATTATTGCTTAGTTACAATGTAATAGATAAATGACTCTAGGTGTCAAGGCTGCCTCCAGGTGATGTGGTGATTTTTATTCTTGAAAAAACTATTTGACGTTTTTAATATAAATATGTTTGGCATAGTTTTATTAGTCTATTCCCATTGTCGTTTATAATATTCTCCCAAATCTCCCAAATAATGGATGCTTTATTCGTGTACGTACCTTACTATTAAATTTCCGATATTTTCTTTGCTAAATTTTCTATTGCCCAGTATGTCTGATTCTTTTTATTGAAATTCTTCTTTTACAGCTACTGTCACGTCATTGGGCAATTGGGCATACTCCACTATGAATATGAGCGAAGTTGGCTTTTCTTCTACACCTTAAGTTTTGTTTTCTGTTAGAGCTTCTACTTTTATGTTCTTCCTTTGTAAGTCTCTAAAGAATTTTTTTATCGGCAGTAAAGAACGTCGAAATCGACAGTGAAGAACGTCGGAATCGTTTTATGACTTTTTGTAGGTGGTGAAGCCATAGACAAACGTCAATCGACGTCAACATAACCTACAAAGGTTGGTTAAACAGTTGTACTTTCACGATTTTACAATTTCAAAAAAGCATAATGTACCCATCGGCACTGAAATTTGTTTTTATCCCTCATGCGGTTTATTTGCTTTGGATATACGGGTCTCGGCAACTAAATCCACAGTCATGATAAAAAGCTAAACCTCAGTGCTTTGGTATACAAATTACTATTTTTTTGTTTGTTATTTCTTTATCTTTTGTATAGGAAGTCATTGTTTGTTATATCTGTCTTCACTAAAAAAATTTTGTATTTTTCTTTATTTTTACTGTACCAGGAGTACAGACCCAACGCCGAACCTCCACGCTTGAAGGACGAGAGAACAGTAGAGATCTGAGAGATCTGTGTTCCCTTTCACGAATAATAATAGAAACAAATGAAACACCTCTCGTTTCCCAAGTAGCGTTGGGCTTGGAGAATAACAAGATGTGGGTAAAAAAGACTAGTCTGGCCAAAAGTCATATCAGATACAACTCAGATACCAGACATTCTTTAAGTGCTGAACCCAGTAGACAATTGAATGCTGCCTACTACACAGTAAATTATCAAACGTGCAAAATTGATAACCAACGAAAATTTGATTACTAGTTATAAAACCAAAATTAATTTAAAATTTACAAGTGACTTCCCATAACTAACTTGATCCGGCAATATAAGCCAGTGCAGATTGTAACAGGTCGAGGGTTGCAACTGCCACTTCGGCCACTCGATCGGTGGAATAAAAAAACCCTGACCTCCAACTGTAAATCATTAGCTTCGAAAGCGAAATCAAGCCGAGGTAGAATTGATTCGCCAGCTGCGTTGGTCTATCGAGCATGCGACAGGCGGCTTCAGATAGAATATTTGGGATATGACTCCAGAAATTTCTCGTAGTTCGCCCTAAACACACTCTTCATAGTGTTCTGTCTCCTAGCAGAGGTTGGAGATCGTTATAGCTATTTTCACCTTATTTGCAGCAGGTCCCGAGTGGTGTAGCTTGAACAAGCGTCCACGTTCGATCAGCAGAGTTAAGCAACGCTGTCTCTGGTCAGAACTTGGATGGGAGTTCCACGGCTGCATCTCTCGGCGCCTCGTGGTACGGCTATCACGGAAAAAAGTTGGTCCCGGCGGTCATACAACATCATGACAGTCGTTAGTGGGGTTGGAAGTCCTCATAACTGCACCGCGACGCCTATAATTGGCCTAACGGCTGTTGGCTGAGTGCGAATTAAATAAAATAAAAATAAAATAAATTCTTAAAAGTTGTGCTGATGTTATCCCGAACTATTCTCTGAGGTTTCGAAGCCAAGACATCTTTCTACGCTTTACATTTCTTTTTCCTCAAATTTTTCTTTAATCATCAGCATGAGTAATTCGTATCTTTCTCCCCTCATTACATGACCAAAATTATTAAATCTTTTTTTTACTCTTTTTATTAATCTTTCTCCTTTGCCAATCTCTGAAGGATCGTGGCATTCGTGCCATGATCTATCCATGAAATGCGTACTATTCCCCGGCAGCACCATCTCTGGAAGTCCTCTACCTTCTTCAATTCTTACTTCTCTCGTCTAAAACACTTAGCAAAAATACAAGTAATAATTTGTGCATAGGGTCGGCTTTATTCTTACCAAAAATGGGCCCCAACAGATACGGAATAAATGTTGTACGATATAAAAAGGAGCAGCAAATTAGTGGATTACTTAATACAGCTGCAAGGCAGGAATTCGAAGGGTGGGTGCTTCGTAGCTCAGGTAGAAATAGCCCGTTTCCTTGCAATATCTCACAAAAATGCATACGCGGTCCGCCTGCTGTTCGACTTCGACCACCGGTATCGTTTTTTTCTTTGAAAATTTATTTAATTTATTAGAAACTTGAAGATATGTTTACTTGTAGCTTAGTTCTGAGTAAAGCCTTTTACAGGTTTGAGAAAACATAACAACGGAGTATGCTTATTCTAAGATGTAAGTTAAGATTTTTTTTACCAAGAAAATCTTTTAATTTTACAAATACATTTCTGGCTATTTGGTTGAGTGTTTTAATTTTCTTCAAATGGTTTGCCTCGTTGTTATCCATATTCCGAAGTATTTATATATATCAACTCTTTATATTACTATGTTATTTATTGTGAAACTTGAGTTGGAATTTGGTGTCTTGGATATTATCATAAGTTTAGTCTTACTCAAGTTTATAATCAGTCTGTAATCCTTACATTTTTTATTCAGTCTTTACACTAGATTTTGTAAATAATCCATGTCGTTTCCAACTACAAGTTTATGGTCTGCAAATCTTAAATAATTGACGCCTACACCTTGATTAATACTCCCTCACTGCTTTCTGCGAGAATCTCCTGAAATATGGCATCGCTATAAACAGTGAATAACAGGGGCGACAACGTCCAACCCTGACACACTCCACGGAGAACCTCAATATCCTCTAATGTTGTTTCAATTCCAACTTTTGTTGATTGGATCCAGTGTAGATTACAGATGATCTTGATGTCGTTGTCATCGATGTCTTTTAATTTTAAATTGTGTGAAGGTTTTTTATGTTAGACTTTGTCAAATGCTTTTTCAAAATCGACGAAGGAAGCATATATGTCGTAATTCATATCTAACCATCGTTGTATCAGAACGTTTATACTAATCAGGCTCTTATTCATGTGGCATTATTTTCTGAAGCCAAATTGTGTATTACAAATATTGCAGTCAAGGTTTTTTCATATTCTATTACGTATTATTGTCAGAAATGCCTTTAAGGAGTGACTTATTGGTGCTATGGGCCTGTAATCGGAGCATACATTTGCATTTTTCTTTTTGGGGAGTGTTATGAAAGTTGAACTGAATCAATATTTCAGTACTGTACCTGTTTGGTATAGTCAACTAGCACATCTATTGTTTCTTCTTCAACCAGTTGGAGAAGTTCTATAGGTGTTTCATCAGGTCCGACTGCTTGGTCGCTCTTGTCTACTTGTTTAATATCATGTTGCACTTCGCCTCGGAGTATTTCAAGACCCATTGGATTGTTATAGAACTGAGGTCTACTGGGTCTGTCGCCCTAAAATGCATTGTTTATCCATATTCAAAATTTCTGGTTAATGCCAGTTATGATGTTGCCGTTTGCGTCTCTAAGAATGTATGATTGGTTTGTTTTTCTTATTCCTGCTATTCTCTTTACATTGTTTATGGGAGTTGAAAGTATCATATTTCTTCTCGTATTCTTCTATTTTTTCACATCTGTTACCCAATCATTTCTCTTTAGCTAATTTTATTGTTCTTTTCAAGATTTTACTAATGGTTTCGTATTGTATGGGGTCTGGGGTCTTGTGCTTCCGCCATTCTTCCACTAATTCAACATCTCCTCAGGCATCCACCTTCCTTTAGTTACCCTTGACAGCACAATGGTTCTTTTTGTTTGTTTAATTCTTTTACACTGTGTAAGTTATTATTGACTTATACTCATCCTTTTTGTCTTATCACATAATCTTTTAGTGTTATGGTGTCCATTTGATTGTTTTCCTTTGTCTTTTTCTTGAAGTTGAGTTTGCATTTGCTACAACTGATTATGACCTGATGTAGCCTCTGTCCCTGGCTTTGTCTTCGCTGATTTTATGGATTTGTGTACCTTCGATTTATAGGTATGTAATCAATTTGACTTTTTACAAATCCTCTGACGCCGTTTGCAGTAAATTTTCAGCTGTACCCTCACCTGTTTGGCAATTTGAAAAACGTGTTTTGCAAACTTAGGAAGAATCCAACACCCCTCAATGAAAGAGGCCTACAAATCAATTCAACCACGTCACACTTTATTGCCTAGAATAGATCGTCATCGGCCTTGAAGTGATTTCTATTGCTGTCGAAATAACAGCCGGCGCATAACATCAAGGAGCGGTATTATACAACCAATCGCACTGACATGTTCAATTAGCCTTTCAATACAGAGACAGATTATCAAAGATTTTTTAGAGATGACTCCATTTTGCAAACGCTCAGCGTACATCTTCAGTGACAAAGGGATAATGAAAGACTGACCGTTTAAAAAAAATCAGAAAAATGGCCGCTCTGAAGTTATATGCGCAAGATTCATAAAACGAATGGAGTGGCAATTTTAAGTTTCCAAAATACACAAAAATTAAGTTTAGACAACATGCTCCAAGCACAGGCGTTTGAAGCGACCTAGTCCCAAGGGTATAGGGCAGCTATATTTGAAATAAAATGAGCTTGAAAATTTACCAAAAATTACAATTTACAATAGCATTGGAAAAATATCTCAAAATGAGAAAATCTTATTTTAGACCGGTACATTGCTTAGTATTTTATAACCCAGATTAAGTAACCTTAATCCTCTGCAATGAGTACAAATTATTGTTTTATCTTTGCTTTTATGGTTTGGGCATAGTAGTACCATTCTTATTTCTCCAGGCCTTACTTTGCTATAGCTTGTCTTTCAATTTAATCAATTCCACTGAAATTCAATGCTCTGCTGAGGCTGTATAATTTTTTTGTTCTTTTGATATATTTTCCACTCCCTCTCTTCTTGATCGATATATTTTATCTTTCTCTTCTCGATCTTCTTACAGTTATTCCGTCACCCCTTTTATATTATCCGGATTTAGCAGTTTCTTAGAGTACATTTGCCACTTTATAATTATTTCAGCCTATGCCCTCTCCCCCCATTAATCTTCCTTCTTCGTCTTTGTGCAGCAGACTTTTTGGATAAAAGCCCTTTTTCTGTCGCTTTATCTCGATTTTTTTTATTTTTTCGACTTCCATCTTATTTCATGTCTTTCAGAATTGCCTGTTTATACTTTCTCTTGTTCTCTATAGGTTTTTCATTTACTAACCTTCTTCTCACTCTAAATTTTCTAATCTTTTCTTCTGATGTGACTCTTAGCATTTCCACCCTTGCTTTATTTCGTCCGACGGTTGCGTACTCGCATTCTTCAACAAACCATTTCGTCCTTCTCTCCTTAATGTGTCTTACTATTTCTTCCGGAGTCTTCAAAATTAATTTTTTTATGGTTTCACATATTTCCTCTCTTTCTTGTGTGTTATGATTTTCTTTCTGGTCTTGGTGGCATTGTTCTTCTAAGTTCTCTTCTATCCCCTTCATGTATATAATTATAATGACGCCATTCCACCTTAACTTCTCTGCATCGGAGTATTTATTGCGTGGCCATTTCTCTTCTATTTTGTTTTTTATTGGTTGTCGTACTCTGTCTTTTAGTAGAAAGTGATTTTGTTGCAGCCCGTTTTCTTTACGCCTTACGTCAAGAACACCAGATCTGCTTGGGTCCTTATTGTTTGACCTGGCGATATCGATGTTTTGTGTACTAGTTCGAGTGAAAATTCTGTACCCGCCTCTATGATACTGCTCCCACTCTCGAAATCTATTAGTCTTTTCGTTTTGTCACAACTACCGAAAAATTTGACTACTTAGATTTAAAAACAGTTCCTGCAGTTACGTAGACAAAGCAAGTAAATATGCAATTTGGTTTTATGTTACTTCAGCCTACATTCAAACAAAAATTAAAGTGAATTTTTCTGCGGCTTATTATTACTATTACACAAAAACGTCTACATTTTTCGCAACAAACGCGACAATACAACGATCCGGTTGTATTGTGTGACTACAGTATACATAATAATTGTTATATGATTTATAAGGTCACTGGTTCTCATTCGTTGATATCGTTTCAATATTTACTCATATTTAGTATAAACAAGGTTCTGAAAATAGCAACCTCGTTATTGCGATTGTACCATTACACAGCGTCCCTGTAGTAACATCAACATCGAAAACAAGAGTGTATCCAATTTATTTTGAATATATATTCCGACTTTTCCAATGCTACATTTACTTTTCAGCCCTGTTCACGCAAAATCATTACTCTTACAAAAATACAGCGGAATACATAACGAACGTATCATAGGAGCCTTCTTTCCGTTTGTCAGGAACCTTGTCAGGCATTTTTCGTTCTTATTTCCTGCTGCCACGTCTTGCTCACAGCCCCATAGATACGCCGCCATTCTCCACCACTCACTCGTGCCGTCGACTAAAAGTTCAAACAAATTAAAGGTAATGCAAGCTCGACCACCCTTTCACGTCCACCTCCTCATGAGATAACTGGCTCGGCAAATCCTGCTTTATGGCCTCGTGTCGGTCAGCATTCGATGCTGGCCATCCTATCAATGTAAGTGTTTGGCACTTAGAGTAATTGTGTGCTGATAACTCTAATGCGCCCCATTCTTCTCGCGGCCGCTGCGAAGCCATAACCAATTGCCTTCCTTGAAACACCAATACCTTAAATTGCATTGGCCACTCCATTCACGTAGCAAGATCGAGAACACGGCAATTTTACTCCTCTGTGCACACATTGACAACGGCGTTTTACTTGAGTGGAACCAAAAATCAAGGACGCTCGAGCAGGCCCGCATTTTATTCGGAGAGGAAATTGAGTAAAATTATAGTCCATTTCGGCTCGCCAACTGAAAAGGATTGCTGATGAAGTGTACACCTACAAATTCCGTGATTTTGTTTCAAATAGAAAAATAGTGGACCCTGTAATATCAGCAGCGTGCAGGGTCGAAAGATAATGTTGATTTGACGCAAGGTATAATTGAAAAGGAGAGCAGCGTTCTGTAAAAATCAGAAGCTTCAGGTCCAAAGACGCCTGGGTCCGAAGTCGACCTATATAAACAAAATTGTACACGCCTTACAGCTAAATCCGATATCCTTCCCGTCGAAATGACTACATCAACCCATAGAGAAAGCGGTACTATACCCAAGTGAACAATGGCTAAACTTAATTTAATTAGAATTTACTCCGAGCCGAATATTGATATTAAAATGTTACTTTTAGATGCATTGCTATCTTTGATATTAGATTTAATACACAAGGTGTCCCTAAAAAGGAGGTCAATCCGTTAACTACATATTTTTTTAGCAAAACTATGATTATTTAGCTCAACTTACCTATATACAAAGTTGCTTAGTTTAGCCGCTAGAGGGCTTTAAAAATAATTAACTTTTTAAAAATTTTTAACCCCCTGTATAATCACTACGATTTTTTTGCTGAATAGTTACTTTAATTTAAAAGTTATTCCCTCTCTTACAAAGTTTTAGTTGGGTGAACGGTTTAGCCACAAAAAAATATTTTTTAAATCCCTACAAGCCTAGTGTTAAGTTACAATTACTGATTCAGGGTAGTAGGAATTTAGAAAATGTTTTTTATGGCTAAACCGTTTACTCAACTAAAATTTTTTTAAGAAAAAAAATAGCTTCTAAATTAAAGCAACTATTCAGAAATAAAAATTGGTAGTGTTTATACCCGGGGTTAAAAAAATATGGATGGATAATTTATTGTGACAAAGTTTTTAAACACCCTGTAATTTTCGAAATTAGGGTTTATTCTTCAAAAAGCTGTGGTTTACTGGTACAAACGCATGGCCAAAAAATGAATAAAATCTATCACAGATTTTTCGACTTATTTTAAAAAAATTTAAGAAAGCTAATCATTTTTAAAGCCCTCTAGCGGCTAAACTAACCAACTTTGTATATAGGTAAGTGTTACGTTACAATTACTGATTCAGGCTTGTAGGAATTTAGAAAATATTTTTTATGGTTAAACCGTTTACCCAACTAAAATTTTTTTAAGAGAAAAAACAGCTTCTAAATTAAAGCAACTATTCAGAAATAAAAATTGGTAGTGTTTATACGGGGGGCTAAAAAATATGGATGGATAATTTATTGTGACAACGTTTTTAAACACCCTGTAATTTTCGAAATTAGGGTTTATTCTTCAAAAAGCTGTGGTTTACTGGTACAAACGCATGGCCAAAAAATGAATAAAATCTATCAAAAATTTTTCGACTTATTTGAAAACATTTAAGAAAGCTAATCATTTTTAAAGCCCTCTAGCGGCTAAACTAACCAACTTTGTATATAGGTAAGTTAAGCTAAATCATCATATTTTTGCTCAAGGAACATCTTTTTTAGGGACACCCTAAATGTATAATTAATTATTTCTTCTTTACAGTCTATCATAGGGAATGGTTTCCCATGACTATTGTGTTTCAATAAGCGATTAAACATTATGAAGAATACCCATTGGGCATATAAAATATCTGATAAAATTTTAACATTTTTACACTCAAGCGTGTTATTTGAAAACAAATTCTCATGAAAATGCAACAATTTCGTCGATTATTATTATTCATTCAGTAGGAATGCCACATATGATTATGTCGTTTATATAATATAAATCAATAGAATTCCATAATTATATCGTACACAACCAATGACAGACGCTACTTAATAAATCGTACGAAAAACAAAAATGTCCAAATTTACCCCGAGTAAATAAAACTTCAAAATTTATCCGCGAGGAAAGATTTTTAAATTTCAAAATTGTGTACCGCTTGCGCTAAAGGCGCTACTGCAATTTTGACTTACAAAACACTTACAAGATTGACGAGGATTTACGTATGCAAACTTAGCTTAGTGCACACAACATTTAGAAAATTGGCTGTAGATAACAAATGCAACTTACCTTGCGCAGTTAATTCAATAGGCGGCAAGTTACGAAAGTCAATAGAAGTCTCGATCACCTGGTGCTGAACGAAAATTCTTACTGAAAGCAATTGTAGCTCACTAGCAACAAAAATTTCGTCAAAAATCGCGGGCGGGATGACCAGATCGTAGTTTACGGCCGGGATTTGATGAAATCCAAATCGACAGCTTGAGAATGACGACGGGTGCATGAATTCCGGCAGTTGGAAAATTGACAACGAGCTATCAGCGTTGATCTACATGCTGGTAGCGAGAGGTTATCTAGTGTTTTGTCGGCATACAGCGCGTCGATACACAGAGTGTTCATATCACGATCGCGATCACGATCACGATAAGCCTATGTTCATTCACTGCTGGATGTAGGCCTTCCCCTTGTTGTTTCACTTATGTTTGTCCTGTGCCATTTGTTGCCATCTCGTACGTGCTATTTTTACCACATCGTCTCTCCATCGTGTAGTTGGGCTTCCCACACTGCGTTTAGTTTCCCTTGGAAATCTTCCCTAGGACGCCAATCTATTCAGCCCAGGATCATTTCAGTTGTGCCATTTTCTGTGTTGCATCAATAAAATTTGTCTGATGTCTTATCTCCGGATTTCTTACACGGTCTCATGGGCTCTCTGGGCTCTTGCCATTTTTCTTATGTTGTTTTTTGTGTAACTCCAGGCTTCTATTCCATATAAAAAGTGTTCATATACAGGACTTAGATTCGATAAAGGATTGACATGAAATTCCACTGCACTAAAACGACACGAGTTTGGAATTTCAGGTTGATAAGATGCCATTTGAGAGCTGGAAATATTTGACAAAAATTGTAATTCTACAAAATTGGCACAGTAATTATTTTCTAAACATCTACATGTACGGAACTATACCGCTCGCATCACGTACAAAGTCTCTTGTCGATGATGACTCCCTAAATTTAGCGCGAGGCGATTTGCGAGGTCTGCTAACCCAACCAAGCCAGTGACGGAGTCAATTTTTAAAGGGCCATAACAAGTGACTATTATTCTTGAACACATATAAGAAAAAAATTCTTTGTGTTATATTTTTGAAAATTTTTCTGAATTTTAAGATGTCTTGAGCTTCTGTTCGTTAATGACAAAATTATTTACATTTTTACTATTATCTTTAAGTGGGTAATTTTGTTCTATCCTAATGCTGAATATTAGAGAAATTAATAATCAAACTTTGGGCTCCCATATTTCCAGAAATATAACACAAACAACTTTGTCTTTTAATACGCCATTATTGCAGCATATGTAATAAATACCTCAACTATATATTAAATTACTAACAAGTACTTAATACAATTGTTCTACGTATAAGCCGTTCACTACCTTTTTGGGACAGAGTTGGCTATGATTTTTTCTTTTCATGTTGGACTAACTGATTCGATGATGTAGCGGATGCAACTTTTTTTTTCTGTCAGTGTCTGTTCGACATTTTCTTGCCACCACATTGCCAGATTTTATATTTTAATATTCGTAAGAAAATAAATGATTTATCAAATGTGTAAAAATAATTTTAATTTCCGTCAAAGGAAAAGTCAAAATACCCAAAATAATTTTGTTGCAACAAAAAATTTCCACTAAACGATGCTACTTCCAATTTAAGAAGGACAGACCACATTTAAAAGAAAGCGAGTCGATGTGGAGACTAGAGAATATCCGGCAACAATGTACCTATTCAGAAAATATAACCTTAAACTGAAAACAACCTAACCTAACACAAAAATTGTCGATTTCCATGAAGGAGTTTAGTTGCAACAGAGGTACTGCCAACAAAATTACTAGATGGTCATAGCCTCACCTGACCCAAAAAGATCGTGAACGGCTTATAAATACCGTACTGAAGTGCTGAATAAGAGCAATAGCCATTAGTATAAGACCAATTTATGCCAACTATGGCTCAATAGAGACAGTTCTCACAGCTTTCACCTGCAAATTGTTTCTTCGAAATTCATCGAGATCGAAACCCAAATTCTAGTGAGCAAAGAAAGAATAAAACACACATTTGAAAAAATGTAAGACTCTTCCTTAACAAAAACTGTCTGTATGTCCTGTGCCTTGATAACAGATGCAAATTTTTAGAATAAATCCACCTGTCGTCTGACTTTCCATGAACTTCTTACAAGCTCTATTCATGACATTTTGATTTTCTATCAGCAGTAAATTGCTTCTTACATATACTAAAATTTTGTAAAAGTTATTAATATTTCGCTCTTTTTTACTCTTCATTCAGTTTCCATGTCGATATATTATATTTAATTTCTCAAGTAGAATACTTAACATACGCTTAGACCAATTGGGGATCTTACACAAATATGTTGTCTCATTGTTGCAACACCAACTAACAACTACTTTCTACTACTCGGTAGCTTTTACGAATTACTTTCAGCTTGAGTACATTAGCAGATTTATGTAGGAGTGGTCCTGTAGTCAAACTTCGAAATAAAGAGCATTATATGGAACGATTTCCTTCCTAAATACCTAAGCAATAAGTTTATTTTGCATGGTTTCTCCACCTCTATGCACGGCAGAAGTTGATTTCATCTAATTTATACAAAACTTCTTTAGAATGATCAATCGTAAGATTAAAAATTATAAACACCGGATGCCATTAAGTTTTTGTGAAGAGATTAGACAATAATAATAGAGACTATCAGAAAATCAGGAACGACGAAACGTATCAAAATTTCAGAATGAGCTGATTACTGCTTCCCCTAAATTGCATAGTACCTGTGTGGTAATTGTGGACAATATAATGTTTCATTAGATGCGAGTAAAATTGGTAAAGGGTATATGAAATATTATGTTCAACAAATTTAGCCATTTAACGTATCTTTATCGAATAGTGTTGATTCAGATATTTCTACTAAAATAATGGAGGTTCTGACGTTTGCGCCAGTATAAATTGGTGTATTGCACATAAGTAATGGGTTAGAATTTATGCGTGAAAAATTGGTCATTAGTACAAAGGCGCAACAAAGTTCGAGTTTACGAGCACCTAACTACAACGCATCCCCGCCCAGTTATCCCCAAAAGGTGTTCCAGATACTGAAAGGTCCAGAAGAGTATAAAAAGACGTTGCCCAGTCAGTCGACTCCACTTAAGTCCAGAGACCTATCAGAAGGATCCCTTTAAAGCTCTAACGACCTTTCTAAACTTCTACGCCTAAATCATCCACGCGGTTCGCCGCTATCGGCACCTGAGAATGCCTCTAAAACAACTTTCTAAACGACCCCTTCGGTTCGGCGATTCTCGGTAGTGAAGGTCCCAGCCGGCTTAGAGCTCCGTAATTACGCCGTCAGAAGGGCACTTTAAGGCCCCACCGAGGCCCTCTACAATTGATCCGATCGCACTGTGATAAGCACGTTTTAGGCAAAATCGCCATCGTAATTAATCAAAGATAAAACTTAAGTCGTGCAGAGGCCCCCTTCCAACCACCAGGATCACCCCACGACGTTTCCTGGTACAATAACAGGTTGTCGTTGAACTACACTTCAATGGCCGAAAATTGGTGCTAGCGGTGCAAATTGCCATAAATAACTGCATATGGTGTCTCCGTCATAAACAACTAATTAAGGCTGGTTGGTTTTAAATTTTGATTCCAGGCAGCACCGTAGAGTGCAGCATCGATGCAGACGACCGCCGACCTCCACTGACGTGCTAGACAGGTTGATAACCTCTATAGGCGTTCAGGACCCAGCACATTGCCTTATAAAATCTGTTTGTTTTTTCACTGTTATAATGCACAAACGTATTAGTATACAGTTTAGTTCCAATACTGTTAGAGACTATATACATAATTTATCCAAGGTGTTCTTAGTCAAATCGATCGAAACAAAGTAACGAGCTCCTGGCTCATTAAACTACCGAATGAGGCACATGCTGACGAACATTCAATTCATAAAAACTGTTACGTCGTATAGAATAGAAATTCATAATTTGATATCAAAATTTTGTATAAAAATTTAGCACTACCCCATATAATCACAGTATTATCGAATATGTTACCCACATGTTGCCACCTCAATGGGTTTTCAATCCATATCAGGAGTTATCTTTCTGATACTGCATTGCAAACTCAAAATAACTGTTGTATTTTCTTGTGTTTATCTATAAGGTCTTTGAACAGAATTGCCTGGAGGCTGAACAGGTTTCTGTTACTTGCGCTGCTTCCGCCCCTTTAATTCTGAGCACACGGTTGAGACTGTTTTAAGACAAACTAGTCAGGACACTCAGAGGGACGTTATAATTTGGTAACTACTCTGAAGTGCAGCCTCATACTTCAAAATTTTAGGCTTGGAAGGGTAGCACGTCGATGTTAATGAATCAAACACTTAATGCCGTTTGTTTTTATTATAAAAATCTTGGTCTATGTATACATATAAATTGCGCTTAGTTCTAAAAATCGCATTATTTCAAAGCGCAAAGTGTTTATTCTTACTAGGTCGCTATAAAGTGTCATAACAACGGTCAGCATTTAACAAGGTCGCTATACGTTACATTTTGCAATTCTGCTAAATAGGCAGATGCAACGGCTGGAATAACTACATTGAACTATAGTGCATTGCACTGCTATTTTGCATGTTTAAACATATTGAACTGTATTTCTTAAATTTGGAAAAGAAATTTAAATCTGTTTGAGATTAAACAGTCTTCAACTAAATTAATAAAACGACTATTTTGCTGACTACGACTACCTTTTTATTGTTATACCACCCTGCTTCACGTTCTGCGACTAGTTATTTTTAGTTTTCAAAGCAGAGATGTGCTTTACACCGGCCGTCTTGCAGAAACAGCCCAATCACATTATACCAAGGACTAACATTTAATGAATGGATGAACATGGTCGCTGATGTTTACTCCCACTAACGTCCCTGCATGACCCGCGCTAAATAATGAAACTTTAAACGCTGTAGTCAAGCCCCTGCAGACATATTTATTCTCAAGTGCTGCATTATAGCGGTCGAAGGGTAGGTCGGCTTTAAAAGCCGTTACAGTTACGTTTCAACCAAATGATTAGCTTCAAATCGAGTGTGCACCAGAACATTTAGCGTAACTAATGGGCTTAGATCAGGGCTTGCAGAGTCCCATACATCACCGAGACAAAATTTTTAGATTTCGCATCTGCAATCGATAGCTGCTGAACATGCTAGAAGCAGTTGAGCTTGTAACTTACACGCTGTGTCAGGGCTTCGGTGCTTTCCTGCAACACGCCTCATTCTCGTGCGATCTATTTCCATTTCGCACTGCGCAGCATTTAATTTGTACAACGTACAACAAAAACACAGACTGTGTAAAAGTGAAAAACTGCGACATCCTGCATGGGAAACAATGGCTGGCAGCATGAACCCCTTCAGAAATGTAAATCGGCTTCCTCCAAGGGAACATTATCCGGCGCGGAATCGCTAATTACGCACAGTAGATGAGAAAATCCGGGCCCCATGGCACAGCGACACGTTTAAGAGCTCGTCTGACAAAAATTCTGGGTTCTGCAGCGCTGTACAGAGATCGATCGGATCTGAATATCGGTTTTAATTACGCCCATATAAATTGCATTTGCGGAGACGTAAACAATCCCCGCGAAATTTTAGCCGTATCAGCTTGGAAACCTAATAAATTACGCATAATTATAAGTGACAGATGGAACGCGTTGCATAATTAAGAGAAAGCGAGTAAATAACGATCTCGACACGTTGAGGCTGAATTTCCGGACTCGCCGGAAAATTTGGTCTACGGTAAAATTATACACTTTAGTTTTCCAATTTAAATTTTGTAGTTCAGTTAGCGCATTTGGAACGAGTAAGGATAACTTCCGAAAATTATATCAGGACAGTGAAACCAGCAGACGGGCACAGCACCTATGATTTAAAAATGCATCTGTAACAAGAGTATAAATTGATGAAGGGTAAACAAAATAAAATCTTTCAAATTTCTTGGGGCTGGTGATATACGTATACGTTCATCTGTAATGATTCACAAGCCATGCATAACTCAGTGAAAGAAACAATATATCAAAAGTACCACATCACGTTTTCACGTTGTTAAAGACACATCAGTTCCATATGTCCACATAGGTTTAATAACTGATTCATATGTACAAATGCCTCGACGTTAGTGTGGAAAAAAGACAAATTACCTTATTTTACGTTTTAAAAAGAATCTAGAGGACAAAGATTTTTAAAACGTCGATGGACGTGCAATGCTAAACCTCCAGGTAAATTGATTATAAAATTGTAATCGCCTCGTTCATTCCGGTACGGTCGGGGACGAGGATTGCGGTGGTTTCTAGTTATCAATAAGTTGCTTTAGAAGACAGTACGCGCTGTCACAATCTAAGGCACGATCAGGTTTTGGGGTTTACCTTAGAAGACAGTGAGGGCTGTCACAATCTAAGGCAAAAGCAGGTTTCGGGGTTTACCTTAGGAGACAGTAGGCACTGTCACAATCTAGAGCCAAGAGAGGATTTGGAGAAAAAGAAAGTCCAGTGATTTAAAGTGATCGAGAAACCTGCTTTTATATTCTTTTAACCGCGTTATCGGAGCAGCCGCTCCGAACACCATTGAGTGGGAGGCCGCGCCGAGGTTGCTTCTTCGTGTCTTCGCGCATAGCGGGTGCGTGATTTGTTATCATCAGTTAGAGCGCCGGATATTATGTAACGCCCGATTACGCCTTAATAAGCAATGTACGAATTAAATTAATTTTTGATGTAGCATTTATAATTTGCTGCTGCTAGCGTTACAAGAAAACCGACAAGTGAGTGCACATTAAATTAAAATATTTACATTTACAGCACAGTTGTTAGCAAAGGTGTAAAAAATCAACCATAAAAAATAAGTGCCTAAACTACATATTTTGTCACCGCTTTTACTACTCACAACCAAATGTGTACTTCTACAATTATTTATTTTACAAATTCTTATAAGGATTTTTTACCAACATACAATCGAACCCTAAATAAACAAACTTCATTCTTCTAAACTTAAGTTGTTTACTCTTTGTATTTGACAGTGCATCGGTTGTGAAGACTAGAATCACAACAAATAGGTAGTGGTTGTGTAGTGACTCTCGGTTACAGACCTTTTTAACTGATAAGCTGGACACTTTGCAAACAATTTTAAATTGATGTTAACGGTAAGATCACTCATTATATCTACAATATAATATAGCCTACAATATCTACATTACAATTAGTGACCCATTTGTTTTTTTATTATTTATTTCGCACTCAGCCAACAGCCGTTAGGCCAATTATAGGCGTCGCTGTGCATTTATGGGGACTTCCAACCCCACTAACGACTATCATGATGTTGTTATAAGAGCCGGGAACAACTATTTCTGTGACAGCCGTATCACGAGGAGCCGAGAGATGCAACCGTGGAACTTCCATCCAAGTTCTGACCAGAAAGAGAGTTGCTTAACTCTACTGATCGAACGTGGACGCTTGTTCAAGCTACACCACCCGGGACCCATGAACCATTTTGTATATTATTAGGCATGACACATAGACCATGTCGTACTTATCATCAAATTTGATACTTCGACTTCACCTTTAGTAAATGTGTACAGTCGTATATTTTAGCTTTAAGAAGCCATTACTCTTTAATTGTTTTATGCTTAAAGTAATTAAAGGGGTCTATTCTATACAATCATATTGTTTTCTAAGCAAGCTGACTAAATAAACAATTTCTATGTGAATGCATCTACTATACCATATTATTTCTATTTGCATTACAACTCACACAAAACAAATAGTTTACTTTAGAAAAAGGTGTTCTCTCATATTCCTTTAACATTCTGAACATGCTAAACGCGAGCATTTTAAAGTAAACGGAAAATAACTAGTCGAAGCTCCTGTGGGAACCTTCCACAATGTCAGCATTGTCCGGCTCAAAACTAACCATTGTTTCTTTGCAGGCGGATATTCAACATACAGCGCTAAGCTATGAGTCAGAAGATGAAAATATGGGTCGCTTTCATTCTCGGGGTAGACGAGGAACTCCGCTGTACAGCAAGCAGGACATTCGCGAACAATACTGCATATCAGATCGGGGGTTGGGCGCTTTGGAAACCGACCGCCGCAGCCTATTCAGTTGCTTGTCTACTCACCAAAACTCACTTGCTCAACTCGCGCCTCGCTCCTCACCGTCTGCGTGAAGCAGAAGATTCCATCGGATGAAAACCTGCAGGATCTGCTCAAGAGATACCCCTTCGAGTATGCATCCTACCATAGGCGTGCGAGGTACGTCAATTTTTAAATGTTTCATATGAAGAGCACAGATATAATTTTGCTCAATCGGAGTAACACATGAAAGCTAAGCTAAACTTCAAGAAAGGTCACTGTCTTTAATCAGTCATAAGGACTATAGACTTCTGGAAATAGTAAGAACCATAAATAACTCCTTAATTTGTATTAAAATGTATTCACCTAGGATGCCACGCTTCACTAATAATTGTATTTGCAATATTTTTAACATTACGGAGTTTACATATACTGTCCAATGATTACTATGAGATATCACTACTTAAAATAAGCGTGTTTTATGCACGACCATGCGTAAAAGCTATTTACTGTCGCAGGGCGTGGCCAACTCCTATTGTAACCAATGGCAATAACATCATCGATGCTATGAGCATTTATTTAAATTGTCATGAATTTTTATCACACTTATCCGGATCGAAAAGTGCAACTTCTTATTGAATGGTTGGTAGTAGATGAAATGGGTATAGAGCAAAACTCGAATTGTAAGGAAATTCTAGTGTTGTACTATACTATTACCGTACAATTAAAGATATCAATCCTCAAATATCTGGAAAAAGTCGAATAATACTTCAGTTAGCAGTTATCCCTGCTGTACTCGCTGTGCGTTTGGACAAACGATAATCACTTATAATTGACTAAATAAAAAAAATATTTTGTTGCACTCTCAAATTTTATGTTGACACTTTACACATCTTAATCAATGTCAAAGGTTCACATGATAAACATCTGTAGTTATGACTAGGTTGATATTACGTATATTATAACAAAAAATAATTTTAAAATTGTCAAAAATCATATCGTGTTGCGAACGTTGTTTAATTACTTCAAAACGTGTGTTAGTTTCTTTTTTGTGGTTTTTCAAAAAGTATTGTATGTAAATATGTAATACATATGTAAATACGTTTTTTAATATTTTATTTAAAAAAGTAGGCTTTTTTAAATTAATTTCAGTGCGTAAAGTGCCATTTTTTTCACTCAGCGAAAAAAAGTGCCACTGCTTTAATTGAGGAATGAACGATTTTAAATAGACGTTTTCTTTATTTATTTATTATTTTTTTATTTAGTACTCAGCCAACAGCCGTGAGGCCAATTATAGGCGTCGTTGTAGTTACCAGAACTTATCAACGCACTTGACTAAAATGAAGGCAAATAAAATTCTATCTGAAATAGGCTTGGATTTGAATATTTAATGAAATTTTAAAAAATCTTATAGACAACTCGTGTTAGCGTGCTTATTTGTCACGCGTGTGGATTATAAAACTCAGGTGCTCCTCGTTTAATAACCCTCCACACTTGTGAAAAAAGTTGCACTTCTAACACTTGAGGGCTAAATAACTATTATTGCTTTCGTTGGGGTTTTTTGAGGTCTCCACTACGCGTCGTCCCAAAACATCCCAACTCAAGCCATAAAACTAATGTTTACACACTAAATACATAAATAACTATTTCAACATCGTAGATTGTATATTATTAGAAATAGGAGAGAGATCAAAAATGAAGCATCGGCATTTTTTTATATGAAATGTTATGCCTAGCGGTTTCCTTTGAACCTACGCATATGTGCCGCAAACGCTGCATCGGCAAACGGCGTAAAGTCAAAGCCCAAAAGGTATTTCAACTTCTTCGGAAACTCAAAAATATGCCCAGCATTTACAAAAATTAATAAAGGAATTTGAATCGCGATTTAAAATATTTAGATCAGAAAAAAACGTTTTAACATTTTTTTCCCTATATAATATAGAAGTGGAAACAGTTCCGGATGAGTTACAAATGGAATTAATAGATTTACAAAACGACGTGGATTACAGAAATAAATTTCAAAATGTTGACATACATAATTTCCATTAAAATGACATCCATTTAGGAAAATTCCCATGATTAGAAGCACAAGTAAAGCAAATAATGACACCTTTTGGTAGCACCTATGTTTGCAAACAATTATTTTCCGCAATGAAAATAATTAAAAGCGATCACCGATCGAGATTAAATGATGTACGGTTACAGAGAGCTGCGTGAGAGTTGCTGTGCCGCCTATATCTGCAAATACAGACCAATTGATAGCAAAGAAGCAATCTCAAATTTCTCATTAAATAACCTTTTTCCACATATATCTTTCGCCGTTTTTTAATAATGTTTCTATTGATGAGTGTTTTATTTCAGTAATTTTTTTACTAAGTTTATTTTGCTAATAAAGAGATAATTTGAGTTCATCATTCATTGTTCGTATTATCACAAGTTTCTTACATGCGGCCCGCACATTTTTAAATTTGTAGCTGGCTCGTTGTCAAAAAAGGTTGCTCATCCCTGTACTAGATAGTCTATCTGCCTAATTTATCAAGTAAAATTTTTATGTTGTTCTTACATAGGTTCTCTATCTCAAAACATTATGACTATTAAATTCTTAAGGTTATTACAACAAATTCTTGCGATGAGAATTATTCCAGCAAGAAAAGAGTTGACTAATTACGCAAGTGAAGCCGTAAAACGAGGTAGACAACTGATTGCCAACCTCATTATTGAAGATTATTACTAACACAACGCATCGCTTATATCAGAGGCACAAACTAGGCTGCATTTATAATTAGGTTATCGCTTCATAAAAACAAATATTTCCTAGACGCCATGTTGCGCTTTAAAGAAATTAAACCATCTACTACTTCGATAATTAAAAATAGTCTTATATCAAATTCAAAAATATGCAAACTAACGAAATCGATAAGCAACAAAGATTGTTTACTAAAATATAAATTATAAATAAATTAGAGAAAAAAAAACAAAAATTACCACACTTTCCTATTACATGTCCTAAATCAGCAAAGACACAGGAGTACCAATGTGAAATTGGCAATGTCAGTAATAAATGATTTTTGAGGCTTTCACGGCCATTGTCATTAAGTAACAAACGACTTCCGGGATTGGACCGTGTCATGATTGAGATCGAAGAACTCAACGTTTCGCCCACTTTCGTAAGGGGCTTCATCAGGAGAAAAAAAGGCAAAAAGTCGAGTTTCGCCTCTGACGTGGTTCACACGTTGAGTTACCGTGCTCTTCTGTCCCTTCCCTTGCAAAGAGTTTCTCCTCTGGTGTGGTTAACACGTTGAGTTACCGTGCTCTTTTGCCTTTTTTCCTCCTGATGAAGCCCCATATGAAAGTGGGCAAAACGTTGAGTTCTTCGATCTCAATCATGACACGGTCCAATCTCGGAAGTCGTTTGTTACTTAATGTCAATAATAATTGAGTCTTAGGTTACTTAAAGCTAACTAGGACGAACAATTTTGGATATACTTAACAACGCCCTTGGGAATCTACTAAAAATGGTAATTACGAAATAAACGTTAGCGGGCAATCGAAAAGGGGTTGAAAACGGTCCTACTTACACTAAATTCCCAAAATGTTTCGCTCGGGAAGTTTTGACGTCAAAAAAAAGTCTGCACCTGGCAGTATCTCCAGCTTCACATACGGAGGAATGTCGAGACGCGTACAAATCCCCTAACTAAAGGGTGAGAAGTGTCTAGACAACAATAAGCACCTTCTCCAAAATTGCGACCTCGAACAGCGCCAAAAACTTCCACGACCTTATTCGATCGAATGCCGGAACAAGATGCCAAATTTTCGCGTTGCGAATGTTGAACAATGTGCAACGGCGGCGTATCAAAAATGCGCAATATCCGGACGCAATTCGAAAAATATCGAACATACAGTAAACCGAAAATTAATGGTAACAAAATATCGAGAATACAGTAAAGCGAAAATTGACGGTAACAATATGGCACGTAGTACGTATCAGAATGAGGTTATTTTTCATTCGAATAAGCCCATCACTAACCAGTATAGCTCTTCAGGTCATCGTACCAACGTGCGGTAGTTTTCCTACACTTGTTGTCTAACCCCAGAGTCGCTACCTGCAGCTCAATTTTGCAGTACCTATTTCGAGCAACGTAACCTGTTCACTGCCATTTAAGGGATCATATTCATTGGGCTGCATTAATGAATTTACTGTTTTATCCACTGGATTTTTGGTCTTTAAGCAATATTCCTAATATTTCTCTTTCCATACATCTTTGACATACCTACCTCCATTTTATTCAGTGTTCTTAGTGTAGGCACATATGGAAAATTTAAAATTGACGGTAAATTACACATTCACTACAACTGGTTCAACTTAGCTTGTGCAGCAATTCTATCTGCAGCAAAATGCGAAGGTCAAGGAACAGATCTCGAACTCTGCACAAAACATTGGCCGGGAGAACTGAATCGGTGACCGCCAAAGTAGATCGGTGAAGGCGGGCTCACAAGTGATGGGAGTTGTGGCTCGAAAACGAAAGCAAAATGGAAAGCTTCTCAGAGCTGCTTCGGGATGCAAAAGGGATAGATTAATGTAGAGGGCATTGATGGCACGGTTGCTATAGAGACCCTCAAAATGAGAGACTGGCCATTGGCCGTCGCTTGCCTGATTGGTTGAGGTGAACTTTGTCCCCAAAATGGCGGCGCCGATGGTGTTCCCTCAAATATGGCACGAATTTAAAACTTCAATGTTACATGTATAAAAGAAGTGACTCGTAAAAACGCAGTTTATTAGTAATTCTTATATTGATTTATATTTATAACTTTTATATCGCAATCATGAAACGGAAAACTTAATTTGGATATACATATTATCAAATGATCGAAATTTGGCAGACGTCCTTTGGTGGATTTACATGATTTTTTTCATAAATTGAGACATCACGCTTGCAAAGTTACACAGACGAAATTCGTATTGACTGAACCAATTTTTATATTCAACACAAATACTTTGTAGGTAGAGATAGACAATCCATTTATCCGCAAATGTATTAGAGAAAATATTTTCTAGCATTGATTTTAAAACTGTCTTTACTCAAATGCGTTCCATATGTACTAGGTTGGTGTTTATTTATATAGATTTTTTTTAATTCTGAAGATCTCACCTTTTTAACATGTTTCCAAATAGAAAAATAAAAGCCCCGTAAAATTTAAAACCAATTGGACAACCGTAAGACGTGACTCAATGGTGTTGTCTTGAAGACCTAGAGGGAAATTAAAAAAATGTATTATTACATGTTCATAAATTTATTAGAATATACAGCAAAGATACGGAATACATTGGTATTAAGCAGGGAAACAATATAAACAATCCGTGGCTTCACAATAACTTCAAAAGATAAAATGTAAACGTTGCATAAAAGCCTCTTTTTGCTACTGTCTGGATGTTTCCTACGGTAGTCCTTTACTACTTGTAACAGAAGCTGTTTTTGATCCTCTTTCTGAAACAATAAAGAAGCCAACCTGCGATCGATTACTAATAATAATCTATGGCAGTATAATCGCAGATCAACCCCGTTATCATTTATACACCACGGTAGCTCAGAAATGTACTTACTCACCGCAATGGCCTAGCTAGCTTCAAAGTCGATGGCCTTAGGTCGCAGATTTCTATCATCAGCTGATCAGCTGCAAGCTTCTTTAATAATAGTCACAAAAAACACAGGGCGCCAGAAATCACAGATTTCAAGAAATAAGTAAGATAATAGCAAGCAATTAAGTTTATTTAATTAGCAGATCATATTTGATTGCAACATCAGTAATGCGTTGGTAAATTGTTTATCACAATATTAAATGGTCTGAATACAATATAATACATGAGCTGAAAATGCGACACGCACAGCGAAAATATGTGAACCTCTTTTAGGCTCTTAGATTGAATTTAATTGCAATTCAATGGAGGGATAAGCTTACCACTGTCATATGTAATAACCGTTATCTCGGTAGTGATATTAAAATGGCGTGAGGGCACTTTTTACAAGATTTTTAATACGTATTCATTAAGCAAAACTTTAAATTTGTGAAATGTAGATCATAGAATAATTATTACATTATGTTTTAAATTTATAAAACGGAGCTTTAAATTTATTAATTGTAAATTGAAACAATTATTACATTAAGTTTTCAACTTATAAAGTGTAAATTAAATTTAGAACTGGTAAATCGGTTAACGGTGATGGAACGTCGTAGATATCTGAGACTAACCTGGTTGTGACAAAAAAGTCGCATGTAGGCGATGAATAATTGGTCCAGGATAATCGTAACGTGACAGCTTTCGGCAGTACAGACCTCGCGGCCAAAGTAGATAAGGAAACGAACGCCTCACGTCACGAACGGCAGGTTTAAAATGGCATTCCAGAAGGAGCTGCAGGCCCACGTCATATGCCAATTAGGACAGCAAACGTGGCGTCAATCCAGATGAGAAATCCCCCCAAAAATACAGCGTTAAAAGCGGTATTTAAAAGCGGTAATTAAGAGGTGACGTTGAAAAAAATAACGTCAAGGAAAGAGCTAATAAAAAAAATTACTACAATTGAATATCAAACCAAGTAGCGAAAACATACCTGATTCCATTCATCAGCCCGCAAACGAAATTTAATATTGAGGTGCTATAGCACGCAAAATGCCTTCTTGGAACAAGTTGCTCCAACCAAAATTGAAATGTAAAATGAGATCGCGGACGGAAAAATGACCGCGGCGGCTGGTGCAAGGAGATAACAAGTGAATTTCGGAAAAACCTTTGCCTTTGCGCGGACAAGCTTGATATGAATTGAAATACAGCGGGTTATAACTCAAGTGAACATATACAGGCTGGCCCGGAATTGATGAATAAATGGCGAAACAAATAGCAGGAGCTAAAGATTTGTTTCATTTCTTAGTTAAAACGTTGTTAAACTCTTTTATGACCTTTAACACCTATTTCAGATGAGTCCTTAACGACATTAAGATTTTGAACGGTCAACAATCCTCTTTGAAATTCTTAGAGAGAGTCCCAAGTAGGAAGATCATTCGTAGAAAATTGTTATCACTTGATAAGTGCTGCAGATTGAAAATTTGTTGATCACCAAATCATCAACACGGTGACCGAGCGTTTCTACATTTTCTTCATCACAAACGTCAAACGATTTTGACTCACTAACAAGTTTTGGTTCATGTCATTTAACACTCTGTTGTTCTTTCTTAACTTTATATTTGATTGTTCAGTTCTATGTAGAATTTTTTGCCAATTTCAACTGCTTTTCACACTCTTCCTTTGCTAAAGTAACTTTTCTCTGTGCCTCTCCCGTCTTGCAATGTCCTTTTCAACTTTCCAATTTCACATTCTTCGGGAGGTACATGACTTATAGTTGCTACAAATACAAATTATCAGCATTTAGTAATTATATAATACTCACATACTCACATTGATTGAAATCCTCAGTCCTGCAAAACACAGTGAGACATTCGCCATTTTGGGGACACCGCTACCAACATTTCGTTAGGGGAACCTATTTACTTCCGTTAAATGGCCAATCTCTCATTTCTAGAGTCTCTAGGTTGCTATACATAATGAGTAGCAGAACGTAGAAGGTATTCCTTTAGATATATTCAACAGCTTCTTGGGAAGCTTAATATTCGATAGTCGTCCTAATTTAGTTAGAACTGGCACGATAAGGCTTCTCCAAACTGCAATATTTAATGAACAAAATAACACACAGCACTCAGCCTCTGTGCTCGACTATATATGACCAACTACTATTCTGTTCCCCGCGACCTGAAATCCTGCTGCAAGAAGAAATTCAACGAGGCGAACGATCCGATGCTTTCCGGCACGTGCGTTGAAGAGCCATCGGCGGCGTCTATTTTAAAAGGATTCTAACAAAATCTCTACGCTTTACTTCTGGTTATATTTCTTTGAAAATGTACTTCCAAACTTTTATCTTAAACTGTGTAAATATCGCGATTTCACTTAAATTACCTGATGTGTCTTATTGTGTTATATCAATCAGAGAAACCTTTATTTTTCGTAGATAACGAAAAACAGGTTTTCTCAATTTCGTCTATCTGTCTGTCTGTCTGGCTCTCTGTTGGCTGTATAAGGCTCAAAAATTATTTGTTGGAGGACGATATTTTGCATGCAGATTATATGTCTACCTGGCATTAAACCGAGAAAAACTCGAAAAAATATATACAGGGTGAGCACCAAAAATAATTGTTTATTTTTGCGTTAACTGAGAAATATATAAAAGTAATAATTTGGCCATAGGCCATACCTGACGAAAATGGGGCCCAACAGATACAAAGCAATAAATCCGTTCTGTTGAATATAGCCGAGCACCGCAAAGCCGGGAGAAGTCTTCGATGAGCCCGTGGATCGGACGGTCGAATTTAATTTGCATTCGCAGGCGCTGTAGTTCGAGTCCCACCACCGGTATTGATTTTTTATTTTAAATTGATTTAGGTCTCAGTAATCAGTGTTTCCTTTTATTGTTTTAGTATTATTGAGAAGGTGAATATATTTGTACCTTTATTTTTAGAATTATTTAGTGTCACAACTTCCACTTGCGAAGGAAATTCTGAGTAAATCCCTTTACAATTTTTTTAAGAAGGATGATTAAACAGCCAACAGTATTTAAATTAAATCGAAAATTTGCTTTACCTCCTTGTCGTCCCACTTTTCAGGAATGAGCTTAGTACCTTCTCGCTGATTCGCACTTGCACATCCAAAGTTCTCAAAAAATACATCTTTTTGTAACTCTTTAGCATACCAAGATATAGTTTTAACAACGCAATTTGTGGCATCATTGACATTTACTTGTTTGCGCATTACATATTTGAGGACAATAAGTTACATTTGTGGAGAGCGAGGACTACTTCGCTTAAATTCCGTTTGAGTGCGGTGCATGGACTTTCTTCCTTCCGTGATTTTGCAAAGCGATGTTAAGTGTTTCTAAAAAATAAAAGCTTAGGTATTGCCAATTTAAAGTTACAAAATTTACATGTTACTGCTCAAACTTTAAAATACTCAGTTCTATACATAAAATACGTGCAATAAAATATAGCAGTACTTAGTGAGAATCATTTTAGCAAAATTAAAATTAAAATATGCTATGATTTACACTCAGGCTGCATAATCATTCAAATATAATTCCTGAAACAAAAAATGCAGCTCAAAATACACCAGAAACCAACACAACTTCTCCTGAAATTCATATCGAATAACGCTTGAGATCGAAGTATCTCCAAGAGGGTGTAAATGAATAATGACACTGAAACACAGAACAACTCGACAAAGCTCACCCTAAAAGTTGCCATTTAACCGCCTTTATTGCGCATCACTTAAACTCGTGCCACGTCGTATCGCCGCAGCTATTAAATTAGGGACATATGATTTACATAAGCCTCGTGGGTATCCAGCGATGTACACGAAGTTGTGCATTAAGATACAAGTTATAACACTGCGAATATTTAGAAGCACATTGTATCCAAATGAGCAAACTTACAGATTATGGGTCTGCCTACAGCCATCATTACGACGATGTTAAATATCCTTGTATTACAGTTACGGCGTTTTCCTCGTCTTGGTTAGGCTTGCGTTTTTATGAAATTGTGTCATTTCCCAATGTTGATGAGTTTCCTTGTCGAGCAATCTGCTAGTCCTCAATACATTCCTGTATGATAAAGGGTTCGTCCTCAGACAAGTAGGACGTGGAAATGTGCAAAACAATAACACGTATCCCAATATTGATTTCTGCTCCTCATGTGATGGGATTATTTTATACAAAAATTACTTTTCTCTCGAAGCACCGGAATTGATAGATCTCAGACTTTCTCTTGTTTTTATACCCTTTTTCCGATGACGGATTTTGCCACACAAGGGGTTCCTAACTCACTTTTAAAATGTTATGTTTAAATCCACTATTTCAGCTTCTAAATATATAATTCTTGATCAGACTATATACCGATGGGGCCAAAATTATATACAACAGCAATGAGATAACATGAACAAGAAAATACGTATTGCTTGAGTAAGAAAGAGATAAACATAATAGCAAATATTCGAGTAGTCCTGACGCTCATTTTAATTATGACAGATGTTAACCAAACATGCCTACTAAAATATTTTTTTCGCATGGTCATCTCTTTCTTACTCATGCAATACGTATTTTCTGGTTCACGTTATCTTATTGCTGTTATATATAATTATGGCCCCATCCGTATAACGATTATGAGCAATGGAAGTCGTTAGATTTTGGTGGAAAAACAGTGTAGATATAATCATACCGCTGAAATTAAGCAAGTGTGAGACTCGTTGGATATCAATCATTTCTAAGTGGCCACCAACCCTATTACAAATCAATCAGAACGCAGTGGATTCGTTCCTGCTTCTGATGTTATCTCGTCTGCTTTAAACACGTGCGACACAGAAAAAGTATGGATCTAGAAAAGCGACAAATAGAATTTCCTTCCACGTCACCTTCTGAAAATTCACTTCACTGAACTCTGGGAATCTGAGCCCTTCCTAGGTTTTCAATCTCTTTGAATCCTGACACCTACCCTTCCCTGGAAATACCTGCTAGATTGTTATTCTGGGATATGATTTTCAGCAATAAGTTACTAGCAAAATATATTTTCAGGATTTTGCCTGTAAATGTTAGTTTAATATCTACACCTAGCAATGCGTTATTTTTAAAATATGATAGATCGACGAGTCTTCTCAACAAATCTGTGGCAAAGAAAAAAACGCATGATTGTGGTCAAAATATTGCAGGGATTCTAGAAAGTATTGTACTCGTAATGGTTCTGTGCTTCAACAAGATGTTATGGATATAATTGTAGAGTTAAAATACAGGTCGACACCTTATTTAGAATGAATAGATAAATAATTATTCAAGTTTATTAACATCATATTAGTCGAATTTAAGTGATAAATAAAACTTACAATATAAATTATAATTAGGATGTAGAATAGCAATAGATATTTATGGTGTAAGTGTGTTACATTACAAATATTAATCCACGAGAGAAGTTGAGCCCTCGATAACGCCAGGCCGAGAGAAGCAATTTCTCTTGTAAAATCAGGCGTGCCATACAAAATTTTTTCCAACAACTCAATAAATATCCAAAAAACATAAATTTTGTATCGACAGCCGTGAGAAATCAAAGGTATTTTTAATTAGAGTCATCTATGCGTCGTGTTATACGTTTGGCAGTATTGAAGTTTACTGTCAGTCTAAGTCAAATTTGAGGTTAGTAGGTATATATTTCGTATGAATTTTTTACATTGGTAATACAATAATAATACATTTACAACATATGTTCTTAATTACAATACAAGATTTATGTTATGCAGCCATGATAGTGCCATTGGTGTTAGTTCATGGATTTCCATCAGGGTACCATTAAACGCGGTGGTGGGACATTCCTGGGTGATATGTTCCACTGTCTGTATTCTTAAGTCGCAGTTCGTACAGGCGGGGGAGTCGATGAAACCCCATCGGTACATCATCTGTCCGCTTCTGCCGTGGCCAGTTCTAATCCGGTTTAGCAGAGTCCATTGCCTTCTGGGAAGATTGAAGCCAGCTATTTTCTTTGTCGGATCGTCTACGAGGTGGGAGTTGTGCACATCTCGTTCTATCCATTCGGTTCTCCATAGCTCTTCAGTGCTGAGGCCGCCATCTCTTAGGATTCTTGCCGTTTGCCATGGCGGTAATCGGGATTTTAATCTTAAACGGTCTTGTGATATTTGGTTGGTGTAGGAGTGGATAGGTAGGAGAGGGTTTTGGCAGCATTTGTCGTATTCTCTTGTTAGAGCTGTTTTACGTCTAAGGGCGGCCGGGACAATATTGCAGAGTACAGGCAGCCATTCTGTTGGAGTTGATTTCACTGTGCCAGATATAAGCCTCATGGTTTGGTTTAGCTGTGTGTCAATTTTGTGAGTGTGTTTGCTGTTAAGCCATACCGGCGCGCAGTATTCAGCTGATGAGAAAACTAAAGCGAGTGACGATGTCCTAAGCGTATCTGCATTTGCTCCCCACTTAGTGTTGGTGAGTTTCTGGATAATGTTTATCCTTGTTTTTAATTTGGCAGATAGTTTTTCTAGATGATGTTTATAGCTGAGGGTTCTGTCTAGAATTACCCCAAGGTATTTAGGGGTGTCATTGTGCTTCAATCGGGTCCCTTTGAATGAGATATTTAGTTTATAACGTGCTTGTCTATTGTGCAGGTGAAAAGTTGAATCTTCGGTCTTATTTGGATTCGGTTGGAGCCCCCATTTGGAAAAATATTTGTCCATGGTTTCTAAGTCTCCGGTAAGTTCCCTTTCTGTTAAAGCGATGTCTCGGTGTTGGGAGCATAAAGCTAAGTCATCAGCGTAAGCGAATTTTTGTGAGCTTGTTTCAGGCATGTCTGATGTGTAGACATTAAAAAGTAGCGGGGCCAGTACGGATCCCTGTGGTAGGCCATTGTTTAATGACCGAAATTTGCTTTTAGTGCCGTTCAGGTGCACTTGAAAAAGGCGGTCGCTCAGCATTGCGTTTAAAATTGTTAGGAGGCTTTTACAGGGGATTACGTTGAAAACTTTCTTTAGAAGGCCCTCTTTCCACACTGTGTCGTACGCAGCAGTTAGGTCTATGAAAGCGGCCGAGGTTTTAAGGTTGCTTTGGAATCCATGTTCAATGTACGAGGTGAGGGCTAGCACCTGGTCGCAGCAACTTCTTCCTGGTCTAAACCCAGCCTGCTCCAACGGGATGGCCTCATTTATTGTTTGTGATATACGGTTGTAAACGAGTCCGCGAAATAATAGCGCCACACGGTATCGCTCCAGGTCGCAATCTACGACGAGGGTCTGCTGGTATCATCGGAAATTCAAAGAAAATGCCACGAAATGCACGAAACCGTGCAATTATTCAAAAAACGAAGTAAGGAGCTCTTAATAGCGGCAACTGACTCCTTGTCTAGCAACCGCCGCTTATTTCTCACAGACGTGTCAACGAAATGGCTTTTTCTTATTGACACAGGGGCGGATTTATGTGTATTGCCGAGAACATTTTTAAAAGGCCCGCGCTCGCGAACCGATTATGAACTCAGTGCGGTAAACAACTCGACAATTAATACATATGGACATGTAGTGTTAAATTTAGATTTTAAGCTGAGGCGAACATTTTCGTGGAAATTTGTCGTCGCAGACATCGATAAGCCGATAATAGGCGCAGATTTTCTCAGCCACTTCGGTTTACTTGTTGACATAAGAAATAAGCGCTTAATAGACAATGTAACACAGCTGAAGACAATCGGTGTAGTGCGTGAGTGTTTATCGCCCCAAATAAAAACAATTTCTGGCGACTCGGTTTTCCACCAGCTGATAGCAAAGTTCCCGGACATCGCGCGTCCGTCTGTGCTGCCCAAGGAAATTAAACACACCACGACGCATCGAATAATAACGTCAGCTGGACCTCCAGTCACATGCAGGCCTCGGAGACTCCCACCGGATAGGTTACACGCAGCCAAGAAAGAGTTCCAATTTATGCTCGATCAAGGCATAGCTCGCCCATCTAAGAGTAACTGGTCTGCAGCACTTCACCTGGCACCCAAGAAAGACAGTGGATGGCGACCCTGTGGGGATTATCGAGCACTAAATGCAAGAACTCTTCCTGATTGCTATCCTGTTCCACATATCGAAGATTTCGCTCACAACCTTTTTGGTTGCAAGGTCTTCTCGACAATCGATCTGGTGAGAGCCTTTAACCAAATCCCGGTTCACAGCGACGATATTTGCAAAACAGCAATTACAACTCCATTCGGAATGTATAAATTTCCTTTTATGAGTTTTGGCTTGAAGAATGCTGCCCAAACGTTCCAGCGTTTTATAGATGAGGTTACCAGAGGACTCGACTTTTGCTACGCATTTATTGACGACCTGCTGGTAGCTTCCACATCTGAGGAACAACACCTGGAGCATCTCAGCCAACTCTTTGGCAGGCTAAGCGAATACGGAGTGCTGATCAATTCGGCGAAGTGTAACCTTGGCAAGACGAGCGTCAACTTCCTTGGGTACTCTATTTCCCACGAAGGCATTAAACCCCCAGAAGACCGCATCGAGGCTATAAAGCAAGTGCCCCAGCCTAAAACAATCAAAGAGCTGCGCCGTTTTTTAGGAATGCTGAACTTTTACAGGAGGTTCCTTCCTAACGCAGCAGAAGTCTTGGCTCCATTAAATAAGCACTTGCAAGGGCCCAAAGCCAAACCGAATTCAGAAATTCAGTGGAACCCCGAGTCGGAAGAAGCTTTCTCCCGCTCCAAGACAACCCTGGCGAACGCTACCCTCCTGGCGCATCCAGCACCTGCAGCCCCAACGTCAGTTATGGTGGATGCATCAGATGTTGCCATAGGAGCAGTTCTGCAGCAGCAAGTGGCCGGAACATGGCAGCCCTTAGCATTTTTCTCGAAAAAGCTAAACACTGCTCAGAAAAAATACAGCGCCTACGATCGTGAACTACTGGCAGCTTATTCGGCTGTAAAGCGCTTCCGCTACTTTGTAGAAGGCCGAAAGTTTACGCTCTACACCGACCACAAGCCATTAGTATACGCGTTCCAACAAAAACCAGAACGCGCCTCGCCCAGACAGTTCCGTCACCTGGACTTTATTGGACAATTTACGACGGATATTCGTCATGTCGCTGGAAGCGACAACATTCCCGCGGATACATTATCACGTGTGTCTGTTGCAGGTTGTACAGCAGCTTTTCCAGGCAGCCCAATTAATTACAAAGAGCTGGAAAAAGCCCAAGAATCAGATGCCGAGCTGAAGACATTCCTCCACCCTGAGGCCGTGCTAGCCTTGAAGAAGGTCTACTTTCCGGATCAGGATGCGGATGTCTACTGCGATTCGACTACGGGGACACTACGCCCTTTTGTCACAAAGCAGTTCCGACGCTCAGTGTTCGATGCCCTCCACAACCTCTCTCACCCCGGAATTCGAGCCACGACGCAGCTCGTCTCCTCCAGGTTTGTATGGCCCTCCATACGCAAGGACTGCAGCCATTGGAGCAAGACGTGCGTCCCATGTCAGCGCTCGAAGATCACCAGGCATGTAGCAGCACCCATGGGGAACTTTACCACGCCCTCCTCCATGTTCGAGCACGTGCATATGGACCTGGTTGGGCCACTTCCTTCATCGCTAGGCAATACATACTGCCTGACGTGTATCGACCGATACTCCAGATGGCCTGAAGCCATCCCAATTCCTGACATCACTGCTGAAACCGTGGCTAGAGCCTTCTTCAGCAACTGGATAGCTAGGTTTGGTGTGCCTCTGCGGATCACGACAGACCGCGGCCGGCAATTTACCTCCAACCTATTCAAGGAATTAGCCAACCTCTTGGGATCACAACACCTGCAAACTACGCCATACCATCCGGCAGCTAACGGCATGATTGAACGCTTTTACCGTCAGCTCAAAGCCGCAATTGAATGCCACACAGATACCAGGTGGGCAGAATACCTGCCAGCAGTTCTCCTGGGCATCCGCACAGCTATCAAGGAAGATCTCAACGCCACATCAGCCGAGATGGTCTACGGCGAGAACAACCGCGTACCTGGAGAATTCTTCACTGCTACGGAGGATGTACACGCAGCCGACTTCATAATCCAGCTCAGAGAGCATTTTGACAAGGTACGCCCGACTGCAGCTCAGCATCATGGCCAGCGCAAAGCATTCGTCTTCAAAGATCTCGCGACCTCAACACATGTGTTCGTCAGAAACGACGCCACGCGCAAGCCGCTGCAAGCTGCTTACAATGGCTCATTCCCGGTTATCTCTAGAGCAGCAAAGACCTTCAGTGTGGAAATCCGTGGAAAGCCGGCGACGATATCAATCGACAGGCTAAAACCCGCCTACCTTGCAGCAGAAGCTAAACAAGAGCAACCCGCAACCAGCACCGCGACGCACACTGACGCCGGAACATTCAATCAAGCTACAACCACCAGAAGTGGACGGCGAGTGAATTTTCCGGATTACTTCCGGTTTGCATAATCTCGTGGACTAATCCACTGCCAAGGGGGTCATGTAGTGTACCAAGGTAATTGACTTAAAAACGCCGGTCGTGCAAGGGATGGTCATAAATCTACCCAAACTTGACACTAAGTGCAATTCTAAATCAACTGAAACTTGACATTAAGCGCAGTTCCAAATTTGTAAACGCCAGTGCTATCTAAAACGTGAGTGAAGAATGATCTATAAACGTCAGTGCGACATATGCCAACAAAAAGTGTTAGAACCCAAAGGTGATTTGTGTCTCCATCAAACAATGCGGACTAACTCGTCAAAAACGTCAAAGTATAAATTCGGAAAACAGCAGGAAGGATGTCACAAGCGTAGGAGCACCCAATAACAAAAGGAAGGGTTACGTAAATACCCTGGTGACCCAAATGTCCACAGCAATGACCAACCCTTGGACACAATAGAGTTGTAAATTCTTGAGTATGAAAGAATCCCATGCAATTTTATTATCGGAAGTAGCATCCCAAACTTGTCTGTCACAATAGAGCGAAGGGTGCTATTGAATCCGGAAGAATGGACGGGATTCCTTCCATTCAAACAGTGGTTATATAAACTAGAGTAGCCTAGTTTTGGGGATCAGTCGTCCCAGATCAACGCGATCGCCTCACGTATTTGTATTTGTATTTTGTATTTGCATTTGTGTAACATTAACGAATGTGTACGTGTGTATATTTGTTTATTTCTTTAAAGTTAAAATAAAGGAAGGTTATTGTTTTCCATAAACGTGTGTATTTTCACTGAACTAAATTCTACAGTAAAAATTGCTACGCATCAAATTCCAGGCAAATAAAAACTAAAAAAGTAATCCACATCCATCAAGAAATCCAGAAGAGCATACAGTATGCAATACTGTGAACCGCTCGCCTTCTGATTTTCTTATTTTAAAATTTGTTGTCGGAAGATTTTCATTTACCCACGTCTTGGCGGGAGAACCGTTTTTATATATCTACGTCTCGTCCAAGTATACAAATTTTATGTTTGGGGAATCTTCTTTGTATCTTAAATACATTTTTAAGGATTTAATTCGTTCGCCGCTATATATGGCCTTTCGACAAGAATTTTTCTATTATTTTCCGTTTTATATTTATAGCCCATGGTTTTCAAAATTTTATATAACAATAATCGGGACCCTTTATACTCCAAAGTGTCCCGTGCAAATGTTAATAATTTTGTTAAAGTGAAATATTTCCCACTTCGTTTATAATCATAAATTTTGCGACCTAATTCTTCCCGAAAGAAATGGTCATAAAAAAATGGAGATTTTTTACGGCCACCGTAAGTTTTGGAAGTTTGTACTTCCTGGTCGGCATTAAAAGAGTGTAATATACGGCGGACAGTACATCTAGACACAATAATTAGTGTTTAAAATTTTGAAGTTAATTTTACCCAAAGAAATCTCAGCAAAGATATTTGAAAGTTTATCTTCTAGCTGTCGGCTACTTAAAGAAGGGACTAGGTTTTTCAGTTCGAGGAAACATTGGAATAGGGCGGTTTTCAATTTCTTGTCGAGTAAATTCCTTCCTTTTCGAGGCATAATTCAAAAATTTTAATATTCAACTTCATCTGAGTTGCGCTTGCGTTGTTTGACGGTTTGAAGCATGAAATTAAGGTGACAGTTCACTTGCAGAATTGCCATTTGTATCTCACAAAAGTAACTATAACTAGTGATTTTTTGGCCAACATTAAGCAACAGGTGGTGGATCTTTAAAAAATAAAAGACCTATATGTTTTATTATATACACAGGGTGTTTCCAAATTGCACAGAACAAGTCTACGGGCGTTATTTTACAGAATAAAATAAGAAAAAGCCCTAATAAACATATTCCTCAAAGTCGTTCATTTTAAAGACATCGTTGATCAAAATATTAAAGATAGTAGTTCGTATTTAAAACGTTTATGATTTAGTAGGCTGGTATTTTGTTTACAACACGTATTTTTTGTGTAAGTACAATTTGTGGGCGTTGTTCTACAGTAAAAATTCAAATAAAAACATAATAATCACTCGTTTCAAAATAGTGTATTTCAGATGTAGGTATCTTTAATTAATTTACAAAAAAAACAGAACCTTGGTAAAATTTATAGTAACTGTTCGAAATGCCCTTCTGCAATGTAGCATTCCGCACGCCAAACCCACGATTCTGGAGCGAGTCTTATTTCAGGATTTTGTTTGACGGTTTCACAAGCTTTAGTTATGCGATTTCTTAATTTATCTACAGTGTCGACTAGAGACGAACGCACAATTTATTTAATGTTCCCTTAACGCTGGCGTTTACACCATGAAATATACCCCATTTTATGCAAACTTTGTTTAATTTTTAGAGAGCCAATTTAAAGTAGGAAAGGGGGTCGATTTTTTTTTCTAATCATTTATATTTTGTCTGTCTACTGACAGAGAATTTTTTTTAAATTTTGGCAAAATACATTTCCAGCATTAAAAAACGTACAACTCTATTTTACTTTAAAATTTTCAAATAATATTTGCAAAAATACGAATATCGAAAAAATCTCCACGTCAATAGATAGCTAAAAACTACTCTGTTTCAATCGTCACATGACATTTTTTCTAAAATGCAAATTGTTTCGACAATATTAAAACTAAGATCTTAGAAAAATCGATATAATTTAGCAGTATAGTGTAGTGTAGTGTAGTAGGCAACACAAATAACACACTTCAATTAGCAGACAATACAAGGGGATTACGACAGATTACAACTTTCTACTAGGTATTAGATGGATTTTGTATAGCGTACTGAGTTGCCAAAGATCCAAACAATTCTTGTTAAAGAAGAGCATTTAATGTGTTCGCTGTGGATACGGGTTTATTTAGTTTTCCGTAAATTATAGTTATAGTACTTAGGAAAAACACTGTTATTTCTTGTAATTCTTTACAAAAACTGTTATTTTTCAGCTATTTCAGTCGTTTAACTAATTTACATTATAAGTGCAGTTGTGTCTAACAAGTTTTAAAATTAGTGTAATTTAAAATGCAAAAATTAACTTTATTTAAATAGGTAAATACTTGTCATAAAGCACCTTTAAAGTATTATAGTTAATAAGTAAGAATATAAAACAAATAGGTACAAATAAAATAGAAAACATACAAAACTGAAACAATTACTAACAAAAATATGTAATATAGGTAAACCGCACAATTTTCAAATATTTATCTGCCGCAATTTCTGGCCTCTAACTTTACGGGGATCGATTAATTCAGGAAGACTTTTGTTTATTAATAATGTTCAATTGACCTTGTACTTGGTGCATGTAATTGTAATTTTTCTTTAATTAAAGGCCACCGCTGCCATCAATTGTCAAAAAAATTATAACACCATTTTCACTTGCTTCTTTTGGTGTTGATATTCTTGAATTATAAGGGTATTTTACTTCAATAATGGCGTCATTACCTACTAATCCATCAGGGGATGCAGCTAAAAATGAATATTTTGGGTCTACAAAAAGCCCACAACTTGTTACTTCTCATCCAGAAATTCCTTGAAATTGGTCAATTGCTCTGCTTTCGTTTTGTATGCCGTATTGAGTTGCCAAAGATCCAAAAAATTCTTGATAAAGAAGAGTCTTTACTGTATTCGCTGTGGAAGTGATTTTCTTTAGTTTTGCAGTTTTACCAAAATTGGATGCAGTTAATCGTTTGACCCTCATCGTCTTCCATAAAAAGGTGTTTCTTTGGTCTACAGTTATTTCTTGTATATCTGATGGGTCTTCATTTTTCAATTGCTCAAGGAATTTTGCTTCTTTTTCTAAATACGTCGCAGTCTCCATATCTTCAACATTGGCATTTTCTCCGTGATCACCATCATCATCTACAGCATGGAATAATTTTTTTGGTCTCGTTCCTTGGGTTTTTGTACGTCGTTTGTAATTCAAATTTCGAATCTTTTTTTCGCTATAGCATTTTATATACTTTCCTGGACTACAAGCAGCTAATAATTTCTGCACTTTATAATTTAATTCCCTGCCATTATCAAAAGAAGTAGTTGCAGCTCCACATCGTGCTGTATAAGATTCTCGTTGCGAATTATTTATTCTTTTTCTCGCTACATATTTTGCAACAACGGAGTTGAACGTTGTCACAATATTAGTGTCGACATCTTCTATCAATCTGTTCGTTTACATGGCTACCCTATTAACCGCATTGACAATATCTTCATGAATTTCACTTGACGTAAATTCGGGGTATACGTTTTCTTCAATTTCTTTTGAACCATTACAGAAATAGTCCGCACAATCAAAGTGTTCACCAAAAATATGTTTGTAACCGTTTAAAATGTCAGATTTGAGTAGTGAGATTTTTTCTTTTGTAGGAATCGGTTGATTTTTTCTGTACTCGACTGCTTTAGTCACCCCGTAACGAAAACGTAACTGATCAGTGCAATTTGACCAAAGAAGCCACTTTTGGTTTTTTAGCTGCTTCTTTGGTTTTGTTGCCTAAATTTCTAAGGATGTGGTTTTAGTCCATAAGGAGCAGCATCCTTAATTTTTCGCATAACGCTGCTATCGCCGTCTCCTATTAGTTTTCCGTAAATTAAACCGTGCATTTAAATAGATTTCTTGAACCCATCTACGATTATTCCAGCTTCCATAGCAGTTTTAGAAGCATGCCAATTTTTGAAGCAGGTGTGCTCAATTGCTGTTTGTAATTTTTCTTCTTGCTGACATATTCAGCAATATTTATTTTTTATGCCAACATACAAAATTTTTTTAGTTCGCCAACCAATAATAGCGCATACATCCGACAAGGCGTTATAGTTCGATTTGTAAGATCGTTTTCACCATGCGTCATCAGTAGCAACAGTAATTATTGGTATCCCATTGTCATCAAGTTACCAGCTTCTATTGCCAGCTGCTTTTCTTCTTTTCCTGCTTCTATCATTTCATCCCATGCTAAGGCCGTTGTGCCAGTGTAAACTGTTTCCTGGTGTTTGAAAAATGTCCGACTGGATATTGATGGAATATTTAATGCAGAAGTGATTTCTTCCAAACACGTGTAACTTCCACCGGTGCATACAATTCCTACATGACAAAACAAAAATTTAATTAACGAATAACAATTTCGAATTAACTCGAAATTTAAATCCGGCGGGAAATTCTACTAAAGGATTTGTTTTTCGCTTGAACATGTCGTTTAGTTTCACACTACGTTCTATTACATTACAGAAATTTTAGATCCTTTGGTAAGTATGTCTTCCAACCTAGCATCTTGCATATAATTGATCGTTCAGGGGCAAGTTTCAAATTAAACGTAAAAAAGTTAAGTGGCAGTTTATTTAGTAACAACTTTACAAATATAATAAAAAGTTGCCACAAGAAAATAAATAACTATCAAATTCCAAAATATAAGCGGAAGTTCGGTCGGACAGAAATTGAAGCTTCGAAGTTGAAACTGACGTAGAATGAGTCAAGGGAAAATTAAATAACGAATCCATGACAGGTTTCAGTGACGTTATTTTAGAAGTTCACATTGACCTGACTCCCAAAAGCAGATGTCAAATGTTCTGATCTCCGATGAATATTAATATCTCAGAATAACATCCCGCTCGTTCCGTGACAGCATGGTTTCCGTGGTCTGTAGTTTCACAGTGTTATATTTACACAGCACTTAATACATATACATTTACTCTCGACAAAGGCACGGAACATAGATCATTATCCGGTTCAAATTTGAACTTCTAGTTTAGTTCTCTCATGGTTCATTAATAATGTATAGACGAGAAGCAGCGTGTGTACACCCTGCACGGTATTGTACCCTCGTGTGACATTTCTGAGTTGTAAAACACCAGACGTGTAAGTGCTAGTTCCACATGGAATCAAGAACATTGTCCGGAGCGCACTTGATAAAATAATCCATTTAAATGGAGATGCTTTCTGAATAAGAAATGATTGAGAGATTACTGTACTTCTCTCTTTAGAAGAGCTGCTATGATGGGCTCTGGATTTGAAATGCCAGAAGTTATATATTGCAGATTTACTATTTATGCAACGACACAAAAACATAATGTTTTTAGAAAGAAATTTTTTAGTTGTCAGTTTTAAATGGTTTTGCTTCTGAGTTATAATGTATTGAATTTTGGATGACAACCCATATTTTTTATGATTTGTATCGATCGATAAATTTTGACCTATTTGCAACAAAAAATGTATAACAATAAATTATAAATTGAGGTTAAAAATTCAACATTTAAATTCACCTTAAGTCTAGAGAATTTTGAAGTCATTCAAAATCATGTTTATTATTTCCACAAAAGAAATGTAGATGACCTTTTTATAACTCATAAAAAAATTCAATATAAGATTTTGAAAAAGAAAATTTGAAGCATGTAGAATAAGGTGCTTAAAAGAATTTATTCAATTAATTTTCATAGCTCACCGACTTCACTGTTAAGGATTATACTAAGAAGAGCTTCTCTATATACAGAATGTTATAAAAATATATCTTTACTTTTAAGGAGTATTCTATATATAAAATTAGAGCGTTCTAACCTGATCCCTGTTTTCTCAAAATCTGGCTTTGAAATTAAGAAAAAAAGTTATTTCTAAAATGACAAGAGGTAGACTGATTATACATGATGTTAATTAACTACATAAACAAACAGTAAGAGGTAATTCCCTTGATTAATTCTAAGGCAAAAAGTTCGTTTAAACATGGGTTCGCAACGGCTCCGTTTTCGAGATACAGGGTGTTGTAAAAAAAGTGTTCGTATTTTAGACATTTTAACGACACTACTGCAAGATAAAAAAATATTTCTAAACATTTATTAAAATTAAAAATAACTACTACCACAAAGTAAATAACAACATCTTGCTACAATAACTGCTGGAAATGACCGCCTTCGCATCAAACGTTTAATCGCTTCATCATTGACTGACCAACTCGCTCGAAATACCGGGTGTATTTTTGAATAGTTTTGCCATAAATATGTTAAGAACTAGAAATGATAAGTTTATAAACAACCTCAAGTTGTTTAAGGAAATAAATTACTTCAAATATTTTTTAAGACACCTTGTTTATGGAAATAACACCCTGTATATATAGACTTTCTGTCTTAGAATTAGAATTAATCAATAAAGCGCCCTTTAAAGTCTGTCATGTACTGAATTAACACCCTGTATATGGAAAACCTGAACAATTTCTTGGAAGGGTTGTTCTACATTAATTTTATTAAATAATGACAATTAGAGGACTGTTTAAGGGGCAGCGGGCGGTAAATTTTGATTCATAGAAAACTTTGCTAAAATTTTATTTTACTAATATCTGGAGTAACCCTACTGGGCGTTAGAAGAAAACTAAAAGATCACGCAAATGTTTAATATTTAGTAAAGAATATAAATAATGTGGTTTATATTTTAAATATATTACATTTACCCCCACCTCTCTAAAATATTTTCTAGAAATTTATTAAAATTAATAAAGAACAATTATCTTAAGAAAATTTCGGGTTTCTCAGTAACAGCTGTTTACCTTTTATACAAGTAAATTTAATTAGAATGTTCTACTATCAGTAGAAGTGCCAGAAAAGTTTGTCGGCATATTTTACAATGGAAATCAAGAAACGCTATGGCGTGTATGCTTTCATATTCGAGCAGTTCTTTCTTCTTTCTTTTTGGATATATTACGGGGCGAAATTATTCTGGCTACACTCTCTATAATTTTTTGTTAATTTCTAAAAAACGTGTTTTTAAAACAAAATATTAGTCAGTGTTGCTTTTACATAGTTTAACCTGATATAACTATACTACGTATAGAATTACCGAAACAACGTGCTATTTCAGGTTAGTAATATTTATTTGTTACATATATTTTTTATTTTATGTATGTATTTGTATGATGCTTCTGCAGGAATAACATTTTGTATGTATGGAACTGGTTTAATTGAGCTCGGTATGGCTAAATGAAATGTTCTTTTTAATTGAATATAAAAATTATCAGTTATGCTGCCCTTTCATAATTTATTAATTACAATACTTACTTCTTTTGCTCCGACTAGCTATTAGTTTCGCAAAACTCTCATTCCAGGGTGAGTTACTTCACAGTAGAAAACTTCCTCAAGTATGACAACTGCACTAGTATGGCGAATGCTTCCTAATAATTTTAACCTCAAATAAATTGATACGAAGAGACACAGAAACCAGCGCTCAATGTTACTCTAATCCAGTGGTTCCCAAACTTATTTGGCTTACCGCCCCTTTTCAGAAGAAAAATTACTCAGCGCCCCCTGGAAACCTACATTCTTTAAGCGAACAAACAGAAAGATATTGTAGTGGTAGCCTCTTGAGACTGATAATTATCTATAAGAGTATTTCTAGGTAAGAAATTATTTTGAAAGAATAAATTAATTAGCAATTAAAAGTACAAGAAAGGATTTATACCTACATTAAAAGTACAACATAAATATTTGAGAATGGTTTAATGAATGATACATTAGATACATTTACTGTTAAATTGTGAATAGTTTATTGAAAAGGTTCGAGCATATAAGTTGATTTAGTTGGGATAGTTGTTTGGTAACATCAGAGCTTAGATTTTAATTTCTAGGTGTTAACTGACAATCAGAATAACTAAAGTGAAAGAAAACTCAAATGATTATCTGAAAAAGTCAATTATGAAATGTTATAATAAAATATACCATATAGAAATTTTGTATAAATTATTATTGCTATTGAAATGATATTTTTAAATAAACAAATCTTTTCTGAATTTGTAACCTGTATTTTAAGTAAAAGCAAATTCGAATAATAAAACTCCTTTATTATAATGGTATTCACTTTCTGGATGTGTACTAAAGGGTGTGATAAAGTAAAATTAAAGAAACTGAGAATAAACAGACTGAATAAATAAAGTAACAAATGGTATGAAGAAGAATAAGAACACTTAATAATGGTAAATAGTCTTCATGGAATAAACAAATCTGTAACTTGCATTTTGTGTGTTTATTGGAAAATAATGTTACACTATGTTACACAATAGATGAAATATGTACGAATGGTTTTTCTAAATCATCTTATCTTCTCTTCCTTCTTTAAGCTTTCACCGCCCCCATATTTTTATTTACCTCCCCCCAAATGCACCCGAAGCTGCTATCGCCCCCCTGGATCGTTCCAGCACCTCCCAAGGGGCGGTATCGCCCACTTTGGAATCACTGCTCTAATCAAAGCAATCTGTTGATAATTACGTCACATAACAATGAAATAAATGCAACTCCGTAACTAAGCAAACATATTTCTCGGTAACCAGGCACACCGCCTCGGTCCAATGTTGTCTCGATCCGAATTTCAAACGGGCCGCCAACCTGCTTCAGTGCCTTTATGGGCCCGCAAATGCTGGAAACTGCTCATAATGAGAATGTTTCTTCCACTCTGCACCATCGTCTGCTCGCTGGAACCTCGCTGCTTCCAAGAATTCCAGGATGCCGGTAGCTCCCTCGACTGCCATGAAAGGGTGGCCCACAATGCTGCTTGAACTATCTTCACTGAAGCTCCCAATGCCATTGCTATTATTCTTATCTGCTCTCAGGCTTTGCTTCCTGGTCCAAATCGTCGGCTGTGTGTCGAAGTCCGGACTTTTGCTGTTTTAATCTTAACTATATAATTGATTACTGGAAACACTCCACATACACAAACTAGCCCACGTGTGGATAACAATAATGCGACCAGTTTGAGCACAACTTCTTCGCTAGGCTTGGCCGAGCTTCTTTTGCTTATTTACAAGCGCTGCTAAGTAACGCACTACATCTATTATTTGTGAGTACACCTACTATGATCTCATAAATTAATTGTTTGTTTTCTCGAATTGTCAAATAATGCAACGTTACCTCACATTTGTTTTAATTCACATAACTTTAACTTTCTGATTTTAAGCACTGTCACTCTTAAATGTTGAACGCTACAGGTTGCTTTATGCGCTTAGGTATGTTACATAATTGTTATCACTGTATCATTACCCGTAACGTCATTGACCACCAGCCTTGCATGTCGCTGCTGCCACAAACTAACTGCACCTTGTGTGTGTGACGCTTCGCCACTCTTTTTACTAACGCAATCTGATAAGCATGTGTTACATTACTTGATATATCTGAGCACTTGCCAACATCATAGTAGCACTTATCATTTTAAATCATAACATCGAATTACGTTAATAGAAACCCTGCCGTTATCGTTTTGGAACCTATTTGCTATTCTTAGTTTAATTAAATCATAAATTCCTTATCAATTATGGTTAATAAATCTATCAATATTTAATTCTGATAATACTTCTATTTGTAGCGATTAATAAAATACTAATTCTGTCCATGTTTGATTTTTAACCAATTAACATTTATTTAACAATATTGGAGGAGCCAGAATTGCTATAGATAGCATACCATCTCATTATATACATGCGTCAGTTGTTACTTTTAGTAAAAATGTGCTTTTTAAAATGTGTTATTAAGTTGATTTTTATTCTTCTTCTTTCGCCTGTGCCATGTCCGTTACCGACGTTGGCCATTATGCTACCATATTGGCCACTATAACTTGATCGACAGCTGCTCAGAAGAGTGCATTGCATGAAAGGCAAAACCACTGACTGAAATTGGGGTTTTCAGCTAGGAGATTCTTTTTCTGCTTGAGCCGCGCGTGCAACAGACCTTCCCCTATACGACAAGGGGGGGGGGGAAGCTCATACTTCTCTGAGTGTTCATACCGCATACCCCAAATACGCGAGCTTTCTGGTTTTGATTGTGGTGATCATCTCTTTATCTTTCCCTATTCTCCTCATAACGTCTTCGTTGCGAAGACTCTTCATTCAACTGATTCTCATCATGCTGCGGTAGCATCACATTTCGAATGCTTCTATTCTTTTCAGCGCCGTACAAGAGAATTACGAGGAGGTAACAGCGAAAAACGCGCACTCGGAGGTCTAGATCAAGACCTCGGCATTTGAAGATTTTCTGCAGCTTGAAGAACGCAGATTTTGCCTTCTCGAAGGGACATCGTAGGGACACTGTATATCCGAGGTAGGTACGTACGAATCGCTGAGGTCCCTCCTCGTTGTCGGCTAGCCAGACAGTACCATCTTCATATTGGATGCTGTTAACCGGAACTTTGTTGGTGCTGATGCAGTCTTCTGCGTCAAGGGCAGTTAAAAATCAGGGAGATAATATACACCCTTGACTTATCTTCGTATCCAGACCTCTTCTGTCCTGAGACTTCAGACCCTGAAGTTTGCCCTCTAATGTTAATAGAGATGGTTATGAAGTATGGATGTTTGTCGTTTATACCCTAGCTGCAACACTTCGATTATTTTCTCGTAGCGAACCTTGTTAAATGGCTTCTCGAAATTTATGAGGATGAGATAAACATTGCCATTGCAAGTCCCCCACGTCTTCTTCGATCAACCCATATATTCTAGCGAAGATGATATGGAAGAGAAGCTTCAAGGGTATGAGACCGTACGGCACCCTCCACACTTCTTCAGAAGATTTTAGAGATGTGGAACTCTACTCTAAATAGATTCTTACTAAAAAAAGAATAAATAGATTTTGTACATACCGATACGGCTATGGACTTTAACATTCATTGTAATAAAAGTACAATGCAGTTAAATAGTTAGCTCAAATTTGAAATATGAAATATGACGAAACGAAGTTTCCTTCTTCTAGATAACATTATACACCTGAATTGTTTGTAATTTCTGTTTCCAAATTCACCTTGTTGGTAGTAGTTCTAGCAGTCTTCCTCCAAATTGATAATTTTGGCCTTTCTCTGTCTATGTTGTCCATATGATCGTTCTATTTTTTCCATTTTGTTTTCATTGTTTATACTATGTCTGGAGTATTGCATCATACTCCTATTTGATATGAATTTTTGTAAGTAATTCTTAATAGTGTTTGTAAGGCTCTAATTTATATTGTTCTATTTTCTGTTAGTGTCCTTTGTTTCGATTTTAGTTTGTTATATGATATCTGTGGTGTTTCTAGTACTTCGATTGTTAAGTCCCTGCTGGTAATATCGTCGTCCTCGTATCAGCATAGTAATATCCCTACAGTAGGGGCGTCGACCACTAGATATTGATTTAGGAGGTTCAGGCATTAAGGCCCATGATTGCCAAAGCCGCATTGGGGAATCACAGTGCAGTACACAAAATATGTGTCGCCGTTGTAGTAAGTGGGACTCGAACCCACATATTCTGACTCAGAACCGAAAGCTGGTGATATACAGGGTGTTAAAAATCAAAGCACACAGTGCAATTAAAAGCAGGTGAAAATGACATAATAGACAGCCACTAAGAAATGCTTTATTGAAAAATGAACCCTGAACTTGTGAGTATATAAAAACTAAACATTTGTAATTACACATTTTTCAAAACAATTACTACTAGTGAAATTTATTAAAATTGCCTCTCGAAAACATCCGATGATTTTGTAGATGTGACCCTTGCTGCAATAAATTAGCTGAGAAACCTTGATATTGAACTGTAACATGTTATGGTTGACTATTGTGTATTTTGTATACACCCACTCTTTACTATTGTAATGTATATGTACATGCTATAGGTAAGCTAAATAAATAATCCATAAAATTTAAAGCACACACGAAACTAAATTTAAAATGTTCAGTATTGTTCAGATACGTGAAAAACTAAGTTGCCTAAGTCATTTTTTTTTGCAGAATATTGACTCGCGCTAGATTATGCAACTTTGATCCAACTTGGTATTTCTTTAGATTAACGAGCCCCATGTACCTACGTATGAACTCGAAGTACCTACCTAGTGTGGACCGACACGTTGAACTAACGTTGAAACATGTTACATAGTTGATTGTAGGCCAACCTATGACAATTTTTAACGTTTAAGGCATGAACAAACAAGACCGTTATGTGTGGATAATATAATGGCGATCTAAAACAATTTTCACCGACATGTTAACGTTGACACGTCGTTGACTTTTCAACAGCAAATCTACGTGCTTTAACCATTAAAACGACGTGTTATTAACGCTACTGTTTAGTTAAGTGTTAACGTTATAAGAACGTTACACAACTTCAACGTAGTTTTTACGTTGAAACGACGTTATAATGGTAGGTCAAGTATTAACTACAGAAGAGCGATATTTTTCTTTTTGTGCCCAGTCCAACTGAATGAAACGGCGAATTTATTTGATAAGCGAAATCTCAAACCAGATCGTATAACTGCTTCATCACTATGTATTTCCACCCAAAGTCAACAGCCGTTGTTACGTAAATGGGAAAAAGATTAAGCTTAATGGAACATAGGACGTACTACCTACCATGTATTCTTCTAACTATCACTATCATGTGAGCTAGATCTTACGCGTGATAGACGCACCGACCACACGCTCTGAAGAAGGCTATAACTAAAGTGCTTTTGTGAACGTCATGTCAATATTTAACACTAACCATTGGTCTTCGTACTAAAAATCAACGGCATAAAAACGTAGTGCAAAAACGTTACTATCACGTTGTTGTAACAACGTTATATCGACTACTAATCTAAAATGCGTTTTTCATTAACGTTAGTTCAACGTTTGTTTGTTATTTGTTTGTTTGTTTGTTAATGGACAAAGTCTAGGCATGCAGAGTACCAGGTACCTTAGACACCGACTGCTTTGGTCATATGGTCAAAATCCTACTAATATGAGAAATGCAAAAAATTCGTGTTTTAATGAACTTAAAATCTACGTTTGGCATTAACTGCTGGTGTAAAAAACTCTTAATATCAACGACATATCGGCGTCATATAAACACGCTCAATAAACGTTATAAACAACATGTTCCATAAACAGTAAAAAGAATTACAAAAAATCAACGTTTAATTCGCGTTTGGAAAATGACTATTGGACTGAAATTCAACGTTTAATTTTAAATGAATAATGTCTTTTTAACTATGTAAACTTTTTTTCTACGGATTTTAAACGTACGTGTGCCTGCTGGATATTGGAATTTTACAACCTATTCGATCATTTTTCTTTCTTTTTCGATTTTATATCTATCTGCTTTATAAGTTAATGATCTCTTCGTTTTGAAATTGGAAGTTAGAAGGTAACATTACTATCCATTAATTTTATCCAAAAATGATCAGAATATACACTTGAGATAGCGTAGCTGTTTCACCCTGTATATAAATAATCTCAACAGCTCTCTTGAAAGTAGTATTTGAGAGTTATCATTCTAAATTCACGTTCTAAATGCTAACATGCACAGAAAAATTAATCTTAATCGAGATTTCTAGCATTACTTTGCCTCTAGAAAATGTGAAAGAAATGTACTTTTAAGTTAAATGGCATTCATTGCGACTTTTAATAAAAATTCAAATTAAAGACCTCTGTACTGAAGGCTTTAGAAAATGTGATTTCTCCGTATGTTTATGAGATTATTTTCTGAATGATAGTAAGCTAATGCATGAATTTGTTTGAGCAAAAGGATATGTTAATCCAACATGGTTTTAAAAATTATTAATAAAAATATTTGCATAAACGAAACCAGCTTAAAAATTGCAAGATAACTAAACAACAGCTTATTAAATATTCAAGCGTACCGTATTGTGTAATTTGCAGTAAAGAGAGTTTAAACTTGGTTAAAAGCTCTTTCAATTTAGGTTACAGCTTTTAAATTGGAGGCCAAGTATAAAAAAGTCTCAGAACAAAGCTAATTTTGGCCTTGCTGTGCGGTGTTGGATCTGAGATCATTTCAAAGCGTTCTATACATTTTGCAATAAGTTTCAATAAAAGCAGCTGTTCAATTCGGGCTTTGTGCCATTGGCGGCTGATGCTTTAAAATAATCGCTTTCGGATGTGTCAATCACTCCTTTTCGTTTATCTTGTCGCTGTCTGTTTCTCCTCTGCCTCTTCAATTTTGCAACAAGTCCCGGCGACGTTTCCATAAATATTTATTCAAAATCGGCGCTCCTTTGCGTCTACGGTAGCTCGTTTCAAGTGGTGGGCTAAAGCTGAGCAGACATTCGATAACGCCGTATCTGGAGTGCTTATTAATTGTATCGGCAACAGCCAGAAGACTTGGAACAATTTCCTTTTTTGGGGCTCCGAGCTGCAGATAAGTTCGAAAGTCGCGCCAAAGTGATGCATTGCCAGCACGGGCCATTGGAGAAAAAATATACCGTTTAAATCCATTGCAGATTATCTACGCGGTAATATATTTAAGAAACAGATTGTTTTCTGTTACCTCTGCCTCGCTTCGAGCTGGGAAATTCAGTAGCTACCACTTCATTTTGCTTGACTTGTTTAGCGTTGGCCCCATGCGGGTTTAATGGTGTTAAAAAGAATCGTTCTAGCATTTTCTTAATATCTCTTAGTACCACTGATGCTATTCTTCAAATCAGTAGCTAAACAATAAAAAAGAATAAAATACAAACACTAAATAAAGATACTACATGTACTATGGTATACACAAAGAGTGAGTAAAAAGCAACCAACATTGGCACTGCAGTTTTGTATATTAAATATAGGAAAACGGTTTCCATCAATTTTATATTATCGACAATTTGGCATATTTAGTTGTTTTTTTAGATTTTACCTATGACGTCATCAACGTTTCAAAAAGAACATGGAAAGCCATTATTATTATGGTTAACATTTATTACTGTCTTAATGGCATACTATAATAATAATAACCGTACAAGATAACTATCTTAGCAAGTTAGCATTACTGATTCCATTTTCTTTATGTTTTATGTAAATTATTCATCAAGTATTATATTTATTAGTATCACAGATACTACTAATTTAGTAATGTTACAACAATTCGGTCTAGATTGTATCACCGTGCTCGTAAATAAGTTATTATCACGCTGACCAGTAGAGGTTGTCGAGTTGAAATAACGCAATTACAACGGAATCAATTCATAACAATTTAACTGAACTCATTGGTCAGTTGTTGGTAAGAAACTTCAGTAGATCACATAATGGTGCACAATAAATAATATTAAACCAAATAAACCTACGTGCCATTTGTAAGTGCGTAGGTAACGCATATATTGCAATGGATGCTCTCTAATGATTGGGTTTTAATTAATATTTAATTGTAAGTTAGAGCAAAATCCAATATGCAAAATTCACTGATTTAATATTTTACTGTGTACGGAACTTTGCCTACTATCAAATTATTAGGCTGGTTAAAATGTGGCCCGTACTTCATTTACTTGTTCAAAGTAGATGGTTATGTGCCCGTTGTTATATATAGCTCTCAGTAAAGCAATAATTCTCTAACTCAGTTGGGTTACAAGTTGATTGTAAATTACAAATTATCTGATACGGTCCTGTTCACCGCATTTAGTTCCAATGCACGGTAGCTAATTGTTTGCAATACTGTCAAAAATCTTCAAAATGGAATACGTATGCAAGTCTGATGTTTTTGATGTTTAAAACCAATGTAATTATGAGAATTCGCACGGTAAATATTTAAATCTTTGCACTTTGGCGGTAATTAAGAGCTTTTGTTTCAGGTATTAATTTATTTCGTAACGTCACCACCGTCCCTTCGTTGTTAAAAGCGACGCTACTACAGGCATTTGTCAATTCCTTCGCCTAACCTCAAAATTTATGGATGCTTCCTAATTACTTAAACTGCGCCTTTGCTTCGGCTTTGGATATACTCGGATCTTGTTAAGTAAGGTCTGATCTCGTATGCATATAAATTTCCCGGCGCTAACACTAATTATTTTAGGCAAAATTTGGTACCTTGTAATCGGCCGAACTGTTTCGGGTCCTCGAGATGACGCCGTTGGAATATCGTCGGTTGCAGTCGATGATCGGAAACTGGAGGTGCACGCTCCCGAACCCGCAATCGGAGGCATTAAACAGGATTTAATATAGAGCTCAAATTTGCCCTGTCATTCAATAATTTATTTCATTTGTTCTCCCCATTAAAACAAATTAGAATCTATTGCTATGGTTACAATATAAACGGAAATAAGTTTTGGTTAATTTAAATACATTCTAGAAAAAAGTTTGATAACAGTTTTAAAATTTCAAATTTCTTATAAACCAAATATTGTCTGTTTCTTATATTTAAAAATCGTTTATTTGCGCCACACACACAAACACGTTTTATTAGTTGCTCTGCTTTTTTCACTCACGTTAAATGCACTGTTTAGTTCATTGCTTCTCAATTGCTTTTTGTATGTCCTATTGCCTGCCTTCTTCAGTTTGCTCTATTGCAATGTACTGTTATTTTATTCTGGCTTCTTTACCTTTTTAGAATCCTCACCAATTTCACTGACTAGCTTTATTGAAACTAGGCTTCTTTTACTGGCACACAGCAAACATTTTTGTGACTATTAATTTCTTTCGGTTCGGCTGTTTATTATGCACAAACCTATTATATAATTCATCTGATAGTCAACTTCGAACTCTGTGAAATACGAGCTTTGCCTTTTCCGTTCCTTACTTGATTACTTTATTATTACTGGCATCTCTTCACCAATGTAAATATTTATCGTTTGAACCTTAAACTTATCATTGCAGTTACATAAAACACCCCAACTCTGTGCTTATTGAAATGTTTATTAATTTGTACTGCTAGCATCACAATATATACCTACATATTATCTATAAAATAATCATCAATTAAAAAGTAATTAATAAATTCTTAATGAAAAGCAACACATACTGATGTCATTATCGGTTTACTACGGTAATACTTCAAGAAATTATAAATGCTGTGCCATACAAATAATCAGTTTAGAAACAACGTGTTGTCTATACAAAAGGAGATGCTACGTCACTGGACTTAAGTGACCTAGAAGCCTGAAACTAATTGCATTCAAGTCAAAATTTTATGTTATAAAGACCAAGTGAAATGTAAACATTTTAAGCAATAATTAACATATCAAACTACATGCGCTGAAGACAGTAATATATTGTACAAAACAGTAATGCAAACCTAGAGGTGTCAGCAGATTGGTAGAACCCTTAGTAAAGGTCGTCTACATCGCTGAAATTATTCAACTGTATTGCAACCAACAAAAAGGTACTAGTTTGCAGCCTGCTGTAGGAAATATTAACGGAGTTTGCAGAATTTCAGGTTCCGGCTCATATTTGGACTAGATGAAGTGGTGATGGACTTTCTCAGTTTTAGCTGATTAACTTGACTGTCGTAATGTAATGTCTAGGTATAATTGAAAGGTTTACAAGTGTACAGGGTTCTAAATTAAATACAGAATAACTGACGAATAAAATATTGATAGTGTTTTTTATAACCACACGGAAGCTGACGTAACAACCATGAAGACCTTTTTAGATAGAAAATTAAAAAACTTTGGTGTCGTTCCTAATACGACCTCCCCCCCCCCCCCGTAATAAAATGTATAAATAATTTATGTGAAAGCATTGAATTTATGTCAATAATTAATCGTTTTCGACTCGTAAAAACTGCTTTTACATTTTATTGTCGAGAAGAATATTTTGTTGGTGTGATACCAGATTTTGATTCATGGGCTAATTCTCTCAAAACCAAATGACTACATGGATACAACTGCCAGCCGGGCTACCTCAGGGAACACGGTGTGCAGTTTATTATAAACAAGCAAACCGCGCGCTACGCGCTGCGAGTCTTGAATCGGCGCGCACGTGAAATAGGATACGCGAAAGGTCAAGCCCGATCCCAGCGCTAAGATAAGAAAAACAAAACCTAAACAAATATAAACATCTGTGAAGCCGGAACGTGAGATTTTATTTTGTGCCACAGACACACATTAAGGAAAATTATAATATAGATACTAAAGTTAATTAAATAGCAACAACTGGGGCCAGCAAATCTTTAAATAACGACAAATGTATCCAGGTACCGCATAGAATCCGTAAACTCAAACGTAGCACAATAATTTGAAAGAAAGCGCACAAAACCAAATAGCAGTAATATAAACAAGAAGATGTAATAATAATATAAATATATTAAGCCAGTACAGGGTACATGTAATTATTCTATAAATATATGCAAAAATCAGGTGCACCTCAAAACACATAAACTCGACTAATATTACAAGTAAGTTAACATTTACAATATTCTAAAATGTACAAATACACACAGACTACGTTCAACATAACCAACAATAAATTAAAAGTCATGAGGAGACTAAACTAGGCTCTGAGGATGAAAATCATTATTGTACTTGAGCATTCGTATGGTCCCTGAAGGGTACCTATGGAGATCGTTTAGCAAACTGCGATTGACATCAAGGGTTTAATAGCAAATGTAAAACCCACGGGGCTCTGACGGAACCCAGGCAGGACGTGCTCGTCAACCAGTGCAGCAAGAAAGTTATGAAGATATTACAGAGGCACAGGATCATTGTACACAACATTCAAATAGTGTTAAAAATAGAAACAATACACAACGCATCAACTAGGCTCTACTAAGACGGCACTCGTACAGCCCGATAGAATGACGAAGGCCAAACCAAGGCAAATAAGAGGGCTCGATACTAGGATGCTGCACCTGCAGGCTCGCAATCCAAATAGGTCAAGGTCGCCATGTGCATATCGATCTGTGCGTACTTCAAGCTATCAGCAGAGGATTATTTGGAGACCTCTCACTAGCAGCTATAATGCTAGGATAGAATACAAAACGTCTAAACACGCGGTATGACAGAAGAATAACATGAACTTACCTCAACTAGACGACTTGCAGAACTAATTCCAACAGCTCGCTAACCAGAATCCGTCAAGATTGACGTAAGGAGAATTTATCTGCGAAGGTCACCAGAGAAGCATAATCTGCCAAATATAGCGAAGGCTAACCCAATACTTCGTAGCGTAGGTTCACCAAAAGACAGCCAACCTCTGGACGACCTAAAACGGCAGCTGACTGCGTGAAACCATAGCACAAATCACACGGAGAATGAAAATGCCAAGTTTACACTATAATTAAACAGGCGATTTTAAGAGAAATAAATGTAATTGTTATATAATATAAACAGCAAATAAAAATTGTCACAAATATAAGATAAATATTAAATAAACAAACTTGAATTAAAAAAGATGGAATATGTGACTACCACCTTCATTTAAGCATATTCTGATTCGTTTGTTAACGGAATTAATGTCCAGTATCATCGATATATTATTGATTTCTTCGATTTTAGCTCTAATTATCTCCTCAAGATCGTCCATATCAACAACAGAGGTTGCAAATAATGATTTTTTTATGTAGGACTAAAAGAAAAAATCAGAGGGATTTATACCGCACTGGTACAAACTTTTTATAATATTATCAAATAATTCTGCTAAGAAATTCGGGTTTACTCAGGTAGTGTGAATTCGTGCCCCATATTGTTGACAATACCCGTCTACTAGTTCGTCATCATGTAACATGTTCATGAGCGGAGACAAGAATCCTAATCTACATCTCTCAGCGTTTAGAACTCCTAAAATATCCAATACATGCACATACTTATCAATAGTTAGATAAGAGTTTTTAACAAAAATATTGGCACGATAATCCTTCTTTTACTCACAGCTGCCCATACTCCAATTTTTTGTGCGTGTAGTAGGCTACGCGATTAACAATGGCATGTCGTCACAGTATTAACATTAGCAATGGATTGGTGTACAATATTATATCATCGGAAAACTTTCCTTGTCATATGAATTATCATTATAAATACTACTACTACTTATAATATCGTAGAAAAGTATTACAGTAGTGTTTGATAATTTTTTGCAAGCTTGAAGTGATAGTTAATTTTATCTTTGCATTTTTCAATAGATAAAAAAATATAAATCTACAGAATACCATTGAATGTCCAAGGTTTCTACTAAACTTCTATATGATAGACCATATATGTGTTTATCTCGGAGATGTTAATAACAATGACGAAGAATTACAACAATTGCTTTCGTCTTAGCTTAGTACCCATTACTCTATGTAACCAATAGACACTAGTTCAAAAAATTCTAAACTCAGGTAATAGTGTATAACAACCATTTTTATAATAAAGTATACTTTTCCATTCCATGTGTGATGGTTATAATGATATACATAAAGCCGATAATAATAATATGGTTAATGGTAAATCTCTTATCAGATAAGGTCCCTGGTGGTGTAGCTTCAACAAGCGTCCACGTTCGATCAATGGGCTTAAGCAACGCTCTTTCTGGTTAGAACTTGGATGGGAGTTCCACGGCTGCATCTCACGGCGCCTCGTGGTACGGCTGCCACGCAAATAGTTGGTCGCGGATGTCCTAATAACGTCATGACAGTCGTTAGTGGGGTTGGAAGTCCCCATAAAATGTACAGCGACGCCTATAATTGGCCTAACGGCTGTTGGCTGAGTACTAAAATAAATAAATAAATAAATAAATAAAGCGATGGGAAAAGATAAATTAACGAAGATTATTTTGCTTTAGTTAATGAAAACTGCTTCAACGCTTGCATTGTTCTCAATGATGATTTTCACATTATTTAATTTGACAAGGATTATTAACCAAAAGAAAGATGTCCGAAGGTTGCTGAAGAGCAAAACAACAGCTGCATATCGAATCTGTTGTGCATTCCTGCAGGGAACTTATGTTTATGAAGTTTCTAAAACACAGCAGTCTCATGAATCATAATGTATCGTATATCGGGCTCCGACATGGATTTAATTTTTGTTGCTTCCTGCATTTTGATCCTAGTGTTCCAGTTGAATGTAAAAATCAAATTTAATAGTTTTCTGGTTGGAAATATATTCCCTATTAAAATTCAAACCGGCGCCTTGTTATAGCCATCGATTTTAGCAAGAATAAACATGTATAAACGTTGCGGAATGTAAAGGCACACTTTTTAACGCAAATCGGGAAGGATGACGATATTTGTGGCTACTTTTTTTGTAATAAAATGTTGCAATAGCAAATACAATAGCTTAAAAACGTGTTGATGTATAGGTACATAAATACCTGATATGTTGGTAGACAGAAATAAATGGAAGTTTAATATTTATTTTAAGAACATATAGAACAGTCAATTGAAAAAATATCGAGTCGAGCAAAGTGACAAAATGGTAATTTACGATACAAGTGCGTAAAGCTACTCTTTAGGCACGAGTGGGGTAGATTAAAACGCGAGTGAGCGAGCGTTTTACGCCTCGCGAGTCACTAAAGATGCTTTATGCATGTGTATCGTACAATATTTTATCTATGATAGAATCTAGAAAACACGGCAAATATTAAAAAAAAATCAATGTAAATTAGGATTACCAGCAACCGCTCGCAATTTTGCGTATTTTAAAAATGTTAAAACACGTTGCTACTGACAACGTGCCTAATGAAATCTTTTAAACACGTTACTACTGACGACGTAAACTAATGAAAACATGTTATTAAACAGTCGTTTTACACACTTAAAACTGCCAACTAAAAGGCAATTTTACACACTGTCGTAGATAAAAGAGTAATAGCCAACAGGAATGAAGTAGTGTAAATTGAATTTCTTGAGTGAAGTTGAAATAAATTTCGACTTCTCCCTAACTTACTTTTTCACTTGAATTGTGAAATAAAACAGTGGAAATGCAAACTGAATGGTTTCTAAGACTATTCAGTTATTCACGTATATTGATAAAAAATTTAAATATCGCCTTAAATCAAGTGATGGCTTTTTCATTTCCCAGTTCGACGTATAAACATTTAAACATTTCAAAAAAAATATTAGCATTTCACCAATGCTACCCTAAAAACGTTGCAAAAGTAAAAATATTAAATACAAAAGCTGCTAGGCCGCACTGCTGAAATTAATTTTTTTTTTAACTTATGGTGAGTGACATTATTGAAAAGCTCTAGTGCAAATTGTGATTGTATGTATATGGGATAACACTAGAAATTTTATAGCTTGCATTATATCTCTGCAAGATAGCAGAAATTAAAGGTGCTGTTATACTATTGTATGTATTAGCCTGTAAATAATAGTCTCTAATGTTTTTTAATATTAGTTATTTTTCATAAGCAAACGTTTCAGGAAACATCAATTTTCGATATCAACACAACAATGAAATACTTTTCTTTTTTCGCTTTTATTTAAGCTAGAAATTGGTTCTATTCAATTCCGTTGCTTTTTTTTAAATGTAAACTGTCTTCCCATCTCTTGTAAATCATCCAATGTTTCTTCTACCCATGGGTTATTTATTTTTCACTACATTGTCCATTTTATTGTTTTCCATTCTAGTTATGTAGTTACTGCACTGTATGTTCTGTTCCTCTCCCATTACATGATGTGTATCATCCATCATAAATGTATTGTAATGTATTAATTTCATAGATGTGTAGGCACATCTTTTCGATGCCCCGGGCTAATGTATTTCTTTCCTGGATTCAGATCGGTTCACATGCATAAATTTATTAGAACTGGCGACTTACCAGAAATTCCATGACACCCCTGCAGTCTGGGTTGTAAATCAGAAACATGATACTAGGGAGTGCAAGGCGAACAGCGAGTCCTTTCATATAGCAGGTGGTCACACACGCCTGACGCGAACACAAGCTCAGCCAATTCCACAATCAGTCATGCAAGCAAAACGACAAACATTCAGCTTTTAGCAGTAATGTGCTCATTACATAATACTTACAGGGGGTTTGATGGCCCCCCCCGCGTCGCCCCACGTCGCATCTCGAGGAAGACATCATCAGGGATATTCTTCGGTGCACCTTCGAGGATATGTACCTGTAATAATCCTGAAAACACGGATGCTTACCGCATCTAGTATGCCTTAACCGAACGTTAACGGCATCAATGGGTCCAACCCATGTCAATGTAACCCGCAATTACGGTGGCCGCATGGACCATAAAAGGCACAGGTACAAGGCATCTTTGGGAGATGGGCTTCCCAAGCCACCCAATCGCGCTAATTGGGTCACTGATAAGCACAATGCTTATCAGGTCAAGGGTCGTGGGCTATCTCGCCGGATAGCCATTAACCCAGGTACGAGGGCACCCTCTGCGACAATGAATAGCGATCTAATTAACAAAGCTGTCTACAATCAGCATCAGTACGAGACAATATCGAATGTTCGTATTCGCTGAACAATAGCTACATTCACTAAGCTACTCAGGCACTAGTATTCTACTTAGATATTATAGACCTCATCGTTCTATTCACTCAATTATAATCTACAATTCATTTCACTTCAAAACATAATCGCGGCGGAATCACACACTCGCGGAGAATTAGGCTCGCGTCCACACATGTGCGATCTCGCCTACAGACTGCCCAAAAACACATAAGAACCCTCGCATTCTAAAATGCAACCCTCGGTCACTTCGGGTTCACAACATTCCAAATATGGGAATTCTCGGCTAAAGGCCTTTCCATAATTTAAATCTACCTGCCCCCGATATTAAAATTGGTTCGGGATCGTTCCGATTTCGTGCTAATTTTAGAAAGTATCATATTTCAGTGGATGGTTTAGTCGAATGCCCATAATTATACGAATACAAATAAAATAACAGTATATAGCGCCTCGCTGCTCTTAAATCACGTATTAAACAACAAAATGAAACACCACACTTACTGAACAATCGTATAATAAATAAAATGAAACAAAACAATATAATAAATTTGGTAACTAATGAAATGCGTAAGTTTAAAATGCGTGCAAGTCTGTTAACACACGGTCGCTGACTGCCCCAGATTTTAGGGGTGCGGGTTTTCTGCGCAGATCCGGCTTAAAATGACCCCCTGCGTTACAGTCCCCCCCTCTGGATCAAACAGACGTCACGGCTTTGTGTCCAGGATTTTTTTTTTCAGCTTCCTAGGACGACCCCTTTTCCTAAGGGGTACCACTGGTTCAGGAATGTCCTTATTTCCCAGGTGGTATGGTGTTAGATCTGATGCATGGTATTTTCCTAAGGAAACATCTTGATTCGCACGATGAGCAATCTCGTAGGTGGTTGGACTAACGACTTTAATTATGACATGTGGCCCATCACGACGTGGTCCCTGTCTTGAAGTAGTTCCTTTGGCTGCATTGCTGAGTAGATGCGACTTGACCAGCACCAAATCTCCTGCTTCGAATGGCGGAGAATCTCTCCGTGCCTTGTCAGCTTGTCGCTTCCGTAGGTGTTGGGCATGCTCATTGGACTCACCTGCTTCAGATAGTGTGTCTGTATTCATGCCATGTTCTGCAAAAGGGGTTGCCTCCCCCCCTTGATTAAAGGTACTTTTATACTTAAAGTGTAGCTGCTTGAGTCGGGTCCTCTCATCAGATGCCAGATTAACTAGTTCATCTTCACGCAACTGAAGTTCGGTTTTCGATTTTAGATCAACGATCGCACGTGGTGTTTCAGGGACACTTGAAACAGAATCTACGATTTCTTGCTTCGAGTTCTCTTCTTCGACCACAACTTGGGGCGACTTTGACCCCCCTTCCTCTAGCACAATGATGTCCTCCGCGAATTCGAACTCCCTCTTTGGATCATCTGCAAAGCTCCAGGTGTACTGGCCGAAGTTGATGACAATCCCAGCGTTTTTCAGGAAGTCCATGCCTAACAGGGTACGATTATTTTCCAACTTAGGCAGAATCATAAGATCTGTTGATATAGATCTACCTGCAACTTCCAATTGCACCTAAGCTATCAATATATCCTCTTCTCTGGCAATTCCATCCGCATAGGCGATCGTAACTCGTGATGGCGAGAAAGGATGATTAACCGATTTTAAATAATCGTACACCCGTCTTCCTGCAATGCTGGCTTGAGCACCTGAGTCTGCATAGGCGATTCCTTCCCGATCGAGCAATTTAATTGGCAGTAGAGGTTTAGTGCACGGATTTGTAATGACGCGCGCTTCCATAATAGTTGTGAAATTCAACATGGTAGCGGAATTGGCACTTATTCTACGTTGTTGTTCTGGATTGCAGTTTGGACAATTGGCACGCATTTTACCGATGGCTCCACACCCGTAGCATTTAACTGCCTGCTGCGCAGGTGGAGTTATTATCTCTTGTTGATCGTCTCTTGGATGTTTGCGTTCACGAATTTTGCAATCGTCAAACGAATGTCCAAAATTGCGACAATAATCGCATCGCGGGCGCTCTTTCCTAGGTTTCGACGCACTTGGTTGCGGAAACCGTGGAAATTCACTTTGCTGAATTTCCTGTAAGGCTTGTTCAGCTTCGCGCGCAAGTTTAAGCAGGTCATCGTAAGTCTTAACGTTTGTTCGCAAAATCCGCTTCCGAATTCGGCGATGTAGAAGACCAAGTAGCATATCAATTTGAATTGCCTCACTCGGTACATTTTCTAAGTGAGAAAACATAGCCCTCGCATTACTGATGAAAATATCAGTCGATGTTTTGTCGTCCTGCTCATTTGCAAACAATTCGCGATATATTTGATACGCGGGTTTTCGCGGCCCGAAAGAATTTCTCATTGCTGTTTCAGCATCTGCCCAATTTGTCACCGAAGATTTGATGCCTTGCCACCAAGTTCCAGCAGGACCTGCAAGCAGCATTGACAAGCCACGCACCGCGTTTTCATCCGACACGTTTAGACACTCGCGATATGTATTAACAGAGTCAAGAAACGCGGCAATGTCTTCACTCTTGTTCCCCGCAAACCGCGATGTGCATTTCGCGAAACTCCCTTTTGATGTGCTAGTTGAAATTTCTGGCGTAGCAGGTTGCAATCGCAGGATTTGCTGAAACTCTTGTTGAATTTGGCGCAATTGTTCATTGGTCTGAGCTTGTATTCCACTGAGCAATTGCTGTAGTTGATCTGTAGACATCTGAATTACCGAGGGGCTTGTGGAAGCCATTGCTATTGTTTCCAGATCAGCTGCTTGTTCAATTTTTGAATCCGCGCTCTGTTTTAATAGCCTCTGGCTTTGACGACGCTTTCGCGGCATTCACAAAAAATGCGTGCGATGAGTTTCTTATAGCCGAGAAACCACAAAACGATAGCAAGTGTCTTTGTTTCCGCGACGCGGCAGAGAACAGATCTCTGAGACGCGGTCCGACGCCGTTTTCGAAATGTCTTTTATTTAAGGACGCGACGCGACGCCGTTGTCGAATGTCTTTCCTTCTGTTTTCGCACACTAATTAAAGCGGCTGCAGAAATTGAAATACGCACCGCAGCAAAAGAATAAGGCTTACCTCGAAGTTGCAAATACTTGATTTTGTATCTGTACAAACCAACGGGGGTGCGAGGTTCCTTGCTTACGGCTGTGTTTTTGGGATGCAGGTCAACGATGGCCAGTAGTCATTAATCACCGTGGTTGAAACGAAAACCAAAGAAATGCCGACTTGGGGTCCAATATCGTTAGCAGATGTTGAACATTGCGAAGCGACGCTTTGGTGATAGCTGATAACTTGTACAGAAAACTCCTAATTTTCTGTTTTTTTACACTTTAACTCACGTATTCAGTTCACTGTTCAATGTTTTGAATTTTTCCACATACACACAATACAGTTTATTGTTCTTACCGGATTTAAAAGCTGCTCGTACACTAATAAATAAAATTTTCCGCCTTCACGTTTGGGCTGCCAGGTATAGCGCCTCGCTGCTCTTAAATCACGTATTAAACAACAAAATGAAACACCACACTTACTGAACAATCGTATAATAAATAAAATGAAACAAAACAATATAATAAATTTGGTAACTAATGAAATGCGTAAGTTTAAAAGGCGTGCAAGTCTGTTAACACACGGTCGCTGACTGCCCCAGATTTTAGGGGTGCGGGTTTTCTGCGCAGATCCGGCTTAAAATGACCCCCTGCGTTACAAGTATATTTTCAAACAACTCAAAGAACACAAAAGTAAATATTACAACAGATGCCTTGATAACGACAGTAGGTTTTTTCGAATCTAGGACAAAAAACCCATGGACAAAAACCCCGGACATAAGACCCCCGGACAAAAAAAACCCTGGACTAAAAACTCCCCGGATAGAAAAACCCCGGACTAAAAACCCCCATCATAAAGAAAACACCCTCAAATCATGTGGGGTCCGTGGGAGATTATTATTTTTATTAATAATAATGAGTTATTAATTATAATTATAATTACCACTGATGCAAGAATATAGATCAAAATGACACACGGAAAAAGTAGGGCATTTATTTAATACAGAATACATTAGCAGATATATTTGTATTATAGCTTTCGTTATCAGTGGTAATCATAGTTGTCCAATAACAAGGCAGGTGATTACTATTTTCTAAAAATTGCAAATGGATTCTTGCATAAGTACGGAATGATAATTAATAATTGGAAATTGGCGACAGATTAAACTAAATTGGCTTTCTCTGAAGAATAAAAGACCGACATATCAAATTTTGCAAACCCGCCTGAAACAAGTATTCCAAGAGCCAAGATTATACAGGGTATATTCAAACGTGCGGAAAATATTTAGAGCACGCAATTGTATGTCAAATATTGAACCAAAAATTATAATTATTATTTGGTCTTGGACGAATAGTTTTTGAAATATTAGCGTTGAAAAGTTGTTAAATTAGGCAACATTGTGCATTTCGACAGCAATGAATTATGCATTCACAAGGCGAACGTGATTTAGAAAACTTTTTAATTGCCGTAAATAATAACATTAGGGTGTGAATTTTCTGTATGTGTATTAGGTATATTAAATAAATGCCCCACTATACATGTTTCATTTTTAATGCATTTTGATTTTATAATTAATAACTTATTTTCAATAATAATAATAATAATCGGCCACGGACCCCACATAATATGCGAGTGTTTTCTTTATGGTGGGGTTTATAGTCCGGGGTTTTTTTATCCGGGGGGTTTTTAGTCCGAGGTTTTCTTGTCCGGGGGGTTTTTAGTCCGAGGGTGTTTTGTCCGGGGCACTGAACTCAATACTATAACTGGAATGAGCCCGCCTTGCTACATTTATGCGCTCGGTTGTAAGACTAGTGCGGCAATATAAGTTGGGTATTTCCACCTCTTTCTAGCTTGTATGCGTATACGGGGACTCCGCGACGACTCAGGTAAAAACGATTAGTTTCTAGCCGTGTTGCAAGGTAAAGGTGAACAAATGTGTTGCTCTGGTTAAAAGCAGAAAAACTGACTTACTGATACACATTTTTTATTCAACTTAATTACGAACAATGAATTACTGCTTGATAACGATTAATAAAAATAAACAAATGCTTCTCGTTTTATAAATATAAATATGTATTGGCTTTTATAAAAATAAAACTATAAAACAATTATTTTATAACGACCGGAAGTTCTTGTAGGAACCTTACTAAATTTTATTCTTCTTAAGCGTCTGTAAGTTGCGTGAAAAGAGACAAGTAAAAAAAGCATTTGTTTATTTTCATTGTTTACTGCAGCTGTACAAATTCAATCTTAATTCTAAATATCATATTATACCGTGTGTCCACAGGAGTACGCACCATAGATATAAGATAATGCTAATAGAATATAAATATCAACCAGTGCTATGACCACCGTCCCTTTTCTTGTACCATTTATAACAATATTGTTTCATATAGTGGCGGGTAGAAGCCAGAAAACAACGTTTTAGCGTGCCGGAGATCACAGCATTAGCCGATCTTTCTATTCTATTTGGTTATCCCTATGGTGCGTCCTCCTGTGGACACACGGTATATACTGCTTCACAAACGAACTGAACCACCCATATATATTGTATTGATTACATTACGTCATAAAATATATATAAAAAAGCTTTTGTTTTATAGTATACTCATATTAAGCATATTTAATTGTACTATCCACAAATATCAACTGAAGAATTAACAAAATCATATTCATAAAATTAAAAAATAATAAAATTATAAAAAAACTATATTTCACAAAAATAAGAAGAATCATAAAAAAGGTTTAATTAATAGTCCTTTGAGCCTCTTCGGAACGTTTAAAAATGTTTGGCAACGATTTGGCATACTTTGTATGCAATGCGCTATCAATATTTGGGCAAAATTCAGAATTTTTAAATGATAATATTTTATCAATGGACTTAGTTTTATTTAAACCGAATTATGAAAAGAAATGCTTTTTATAGTGACACAACCATGAAAGGTTATAAAAAATGCCACGACTGCCTTTTTGGAAAATATTTTTAAAAATTTCAGCGATATATGCAAATGATTCAGTTCATTTGTGGAGCAGTATATTAAATTGAAACGATTTTATACGTGATAAAATAAAATAGTTTTATGTAGTTTTTGTCTTATTGTTGATTTGTCACTTAATATTTGTATGGTCCTTTTTTGCATGCGTTTGAATACGTATCTTTGCGTATACATCTGCAATATACTTGATTGTTTGGACTTCGTGAAGGTCCTCATTGATATCTACAACTGGATGTGAAGGTACAAATAATGAAGTTATCCGAGAGAAAAAATTCTGGTGAACCGACCGTACTATTCTACTTTTAAATCCTGTTTTCCCAACGAAACCTGAATAAATTTCTGCCCTAAAAACCATCTCAGTATATTTGACAATCTCAAAAACTGTTCGTGATGGAAAATATAGTTTTCCTCGAGATACAAATTTTGTAAAACTGGCGTAATTCTTTAAGCCTATACATTCATCTTGTTCGGTTTCATACTTTTTCATTAATATTTCATGACAATTTACACATGAATTTTTGCTTATTAATTTTCTTATGATAAAACCTGCAATGTAGTACAATATATTCTCTTGAAATGGCGTTAGAACAGTTTTGTCGACATCTGAAATTAATTTTATTAATTCAGTGTCATCACTCTCCTCGGTGACATTCTCATGTGCTATGTTTCGTTTTAAAGTACGATTTTCAAAAATTGGCGTAAGTTCACTTTCATAATTAAGGCAGTTAGAATTAATGCTTGCTTGCACGCTGGATCTAAACAATAACCTTCGCAAAGCCCATTTGAATTGAAGGCAATTAGGGTTGTCATTCCATCCCCCACGAGAACGGATACATGAGAAAAATAACTCAAGATGATCTTGTGAGCACTTGTAAGTCAAAAAGTACTTTAACTGACGTTGTGGCCTACTCAACAGTTCTAATGCTAGACGTTCTAAGCGCACCATGTTCATCAAAAAGCCGATAGCGAATGTTTTTCTTCTATGGAGAACAATTTGTTTATTATCGACCTGCAAAGAAGCTATATAACTTTTTGTTTCACTAAATATGTTTGTCCAGTAGTGCACATTATTCAAATACATTGGTGATTTGTAACCTTTATGAAATGGTGTTCTCGAATTCATCACATCAAACACTCTGTCAAAAATTCTTAAAAATTCTACTGTGGCTTCACTACCATGAAAATCGGGATGGTCATTTTGGCGCAGAAAGTCAATAGCATCGGCGACACTAGAACTAATGGTTTGAGCAGCCAAAGATACGTTCATTTTTTTATTATTAAAACTCATATGGCATTGCGACAGCCGATTACCAAGTTTCAAGTCTTCCGCCTCTTGAATCTCATGCAGTTTTTGTAGGTATTTGAAAGAAATAACTCCTTTGGAAGAAGACATAGAAATCTCCGCAAAAGCATTTCTTAGAATTTTCAGTAGGTGACATGCATCCAAAATACAATAAATATTAATGTTTTTATCGTTAGGGTAGGTTGGAAAATAGGTGAAATGTTATCAGCTGACAAATTACATCCTAATAATTGGAACGTTTTAACATTAGTAGTACATCCATCACACGTAACAGATCTAACCGTGATTCCAATATCAAAAAGTTTTTCAATGGCAAGAAGAATAAATTTATGTTGTAGGGCAGCTGTAATTTTGTTAATGAAAAAATAGGCAATGGGACACTTGAATTTTTCTGTGTAAGATACTATTTGGAAAACTAAAGCCTCCGTTGCAACTTCTTCAGAAGAAACATTAGCAACTCCCCCCAAATCTACATAGCCATAATGCTTATCAGTTTTCTTATCATACATGATCTGTGACCGTATTGCCATCGAATCAAATATTAGAGCTACCTCTTTCAAATGATCAGATTCTTCAGCTTTCTTCTTGAGAAACTCGAAGACTTCTGTTAAAAAGCCTACTTTACAATTTACAGAAGCTAACCACTTCCTCAAAGTTGCACTATGGGGTAGATTTATTTTTTTACGTAAAAAAGAATATGCCTTTGGCGAGTAAAAATTCAAAGTTAGTGCAAATTGTTTCATTTCGTCAGTATAGCGTTTTTGGCTACCAGAATTTACTTTAGAATTTTTTAATTCATTATTGAACAATTGAAGGGAAAACCCTTCAAAGTTATTCATTAGTACTTCTTGTATACTAGTTGAGCACTTATTGTTGGCTTTTAAATGCTTCACCAAATCCTTCATAGATTTGATTCTAATACTTCTCCTTTTGACTTTCATTTTCATGTTTTTGAGCTGTTTTTTCAATTTGATTTCAGCTACAGACTTGAAAAATTTTTCCGGTGTTTGGGTTGTCGCCTCGCGTGTTTTAAATCGGTCGTTTTTATCCTCGATATTACTTTCATTTTCTACATCCCCAATAACGTTCTATGAAAAGAATTAACATATTAGTAAATATGTAGAGAATATTTTCAGTTAGGTAATTATTTATACAGGATTATTAAACATCACCTGATGGATTGCCTGGTCGTTACTACCATCTCGCATTAATTTTCTGCGTTTTACGTTGGGTTTCTGAAGATGTAGAGGAAAATCAAAAACTGAAGGTACTGCATCAGGTTTCAAAAGTCTATTGTTCAATGCTACCGATTCCCGGTAATCACTTTCATTAAAATGTTTACTGCAGACGACAGTATTTTGAGTTGGTTTGAAATCTTCACGACGAATCGCCTGTGTCCACAATTTCAAACGTTCGGGATTTTTAATAGGAAATGTACAGCAAAATAATACAGGTACACTTTAATTAAGTGTTAGTAATTCTTAACGCTTCATTACACGTATTAAATAAGCAACAAAAATCATTTCTACAAGCAAGAGAACTGTAGCTATTCCATAATGATTTTAAAAGACACGGTTTTCTTAGCATAAATTCCTTACCTGTGGAATTTTATGGCTGTACCGGGCTTCCATACATTTGTACACCTGTATGCACAACAGTAGTTCACCATTTTTGAATTAGGCTTTCAATTCGCTGCCTTAATATTAAATAAATAAAATAAAACTGGGCAATTCAAGTTAGATCCGCAAATGCTAACGTCTTCACGATGAGTGCAACAAGAATGCCAATACCCAATTCATCGTTCGTACTTCGTTTAACGCAAGCGCACACATTTTGGCAGATATACCGGCAGCGGTGCACATTCCAGTTATATGGTTTAGTTCAGTGGTCCGGGGTCTTATGTCCGGGGTTTTTTGTCCAGGGGTTTTTTGGCCTGTAACTTTACGTTTATGCTGTGGCGAAATATCCAAGAAAATTTATATCAAAGGGAGATAGCATTTCGAGAAAGTTTAATAAGAAAATCGCAAATTAGTACAGGTGGTTAAGGACAGAATACACCTTAAAACAGAATGGGAAAATTCGGCGCCGCTATTTTGGCGCGGGACATCTGGCGCCTCGCCGGCCAACTCGGCGCCATATAACTAGGCGCGAAATGCATGAAAATGACCTCAGTGTTATACAATTTATTGCTGTATGTAATAACCGGTGCTTGGAAAATATGAAGTAAAAACAAGAGATAAGTGCAGTAAAAATTGTGAAAACACGTAGCTGTTTCTTATGCAAAAGAAATAATTAAATATGCAAAATCAGAAGTTGGTTTTCATCAAAATAAAGTGTAATATCAAAATACACTAACATTAAAAGAAAAAAATAATCTGCCATAACAGTTGTCCTGCCGCCGAATCGGCTGTGCTGAGTCGCCGACGCCCAGATGTACCAGATTAGTTTGGAATAATTTAAACTATGGGAAAAGAATTTTGCTTAAATTAAGGAGAGCAGAAGTAGATGTTTTAAGCAATAAACTATGTATTTAATTTGAAAATTTATTCATCTACTAAATTGTACTAACTGATCGAAATTGTATGAAATAAGAGAACTAAAATAAGACTGTACGTTTCAAATCAATGAAATAATATCATAACTTCTTTTATGTTCTGTATCATAATGACCTGGTTTATGTTTTTGTTTAGAGTTCGTAAAGTGATATATTAGCCGACTAGTCCACAATAATAAAGTAAATCAGACTCATCTGTTAACGCATGATTGTATGTTATCTTAAAATTCAAATTCTGTACTTTTGAACTATGTCAAAGTGGTAGATGCAACCTACCCATGACCACAAGACGGCGACGGGGTGCAAACAGTACAAGTGTGGACCTTCTTTAGCCTAGTGGCAGAGGCAAACGGTTAAATATAAAAGAACATAAACTTACTCGCCTGAAAATCTCATCAATAATAAGAATTGCACTCTCACTGGGGGTGGCCGCCTCCTTCTCCCCTTCGTACTTCCGATAGCGACGTTACAATACTTGGCCTTGCATCAAGTCAACATCAACCCCTTAATCCCTTCTCACTACCTTTACTGGTTGGGTTAGCTATTGGCATTTTTCGTTAGTACTGCCCAATAGTAATCCCCTAGATCATAGCAAAGCAATTAACGCAAATCTTGCGTGGCTGCTACCCACTGCGGAACAACATGCTTCCGCGGGTTTACATCATCACTGCGGAACGTATCATGCTTTCGGTACCACTAGGCAGAACGACATGCTTCCGCGGGATCCACACCCTCGATTATCGTATAATCATCCAAAACGATCAAGAACCTCTAACGTCTATAATTTGCTGTGTTGCTTAAATGTTACCAAACATCATTCAACTGACTAAGATAGTAGTGCAGCGTTAGTGGTTATATTGACCCATTTATATACGAATTGTAGCAGTAGAAATAAAACACAGTTCTATGTTTCAAGTATCAAACACAATTATATTTTATTTCTTATGATTCTTGTAACGTGTTATGTAACTAGGATACATGTATAATTATATATGTAGATTTCTAGATCATTACAGTACGAACATTCTACACTAGCTACTTTCTAATTCACTACCTAAGGTTACAAATAGTAGCACCCGAGCTACGCTTCGCTTCGCTAATTACACGATCCAAAACGATCAAGAACCTCTAACGTCTATAATTTGCTGTGTTGCTTAAATGTTACCAAACATCATTCAACTGACTAAGATAGTAGTGCAGCGTTAGTGGTTATATTGACCCATTTATATACGAATTGTAGCAGTAGAAATAAAACACAGTTCTATGTTTCAAGTATCAAACACAATTATATTTTATTTCTTACGATTCTTGTAACGTGTTATGTAACTAGGATACATGTATAATTATATATGTAGATTTCTAGATCATTACAGTACGAACATTCTACACTAGCTACTTTCTAATTCACTACCTAAGGTTACAAATAGTAGCACCCGAGCTACGCTTCGCTTCGCTAATTACACGATTGAATTAAATTAACCCTTTTTCGTACTTTTTTGAAAATAAAAACCGGCTCACGATCTAAGTGTAAAAATTAGCAAAATTTTAAGCTATCATACAATTTAATCGGTCCAGTATCTTCGGAGGAGATAGCGAACAAAGATACAAAGAAAGATGCCACCGATTTTATGGTATAGATTATTGGTTCGCATAATCGCATTCATCAACAACTAATTACGCAAAACAGCCCACTTTCACAACATACGGTGCACTCCTATTAGAGCACCAAACGCTCTGCCCTATTCCGAATTCAATCCCTAACCCAGTACCCTCGACGTGGTGCATTGGTTGTACGTGTAGTTTGTGTCTCCAAAAAAGGGAATCGTGAATTAACGCCTAATATATTTGTCAAAATTGTCTTATATCTTTTAGACTTTAAAATATTTCAGAGAATGTCTCACGTAGTAATTAAAACTTAAAAATAATGCACTTTGAAATATCAAATATTTTAACCCTAACAAATCTGTCAATATCAAATAGGTGTTCAAAATAAGCATACTTTGAGACATATTATAAGTTTTATTATACCAACTGTAGTAGCGTAGGGCTTTTACATGAGTTTTATTATCTTACTCTTTCTGCCGGTTGATCGGAGTAGATTGCTCTTCCGATTTACTTATGTTCTTGAAAATGATTAGTTTTGTTGTAAGATTTTTATTTGTACTCTTTGCGTACTTTTCTCTGATATTACCGTGATCTCTTTTCTCTATTTATTTTTCTGGGATTTGTGATTTTCAGGATGGGATTTGCCATTGCTGTGAAAAGTTTTTGGGTTTTTAGTGCCAGTTTTGAGCAGTGGGTTGGGGTGTTTTGGCATTGTGATTGTGGTTTGAGCTTGTAGGAGCGTTGTGTTTGGTTAGGGGTTTACGCCAGGCTAGTCGCCCGCACGTCGTTTCCATCCAGCAGCGAAGTTAAGTCTTGGTGCATCAGCTTAAGGCAGCATCCTTGTGACGGTTCTCTCTCGTTTCCTTCCTTTTCACCTGCATTTGGGTTAGTGGCTTTTAGGGCTTATGTCCTGGAAGTGATCTCGAACTTTACGTGTTTTAATCCATTCTGGCAGTATTTTTGAGTTGCCTATGCTTCTGCTTTGGTTTGGTGAGTTTTAGAAGCAAAGTAGGTATATGGGTTGCTTATATAGTTTTTGGATTCGCAATAGGTATTAATTTTACGAAAATTTCCCGTATCCAACTTCAGGGTGGAGCTATTCCCAGTTTCCATAGTTGGAAATATTTAAATCTTAACTTTACTTCCAAGTAATATGCATTTTTGGGCTTTTTGTAATAAAGAATTAATAAAGAGATTCATTTAGAACGTCGCCAGAAATCTGAAGCAAGTTCTGTAATATAGCTTGATGAATTGCTGCACAATTGAATTAGGATTTCATTGTATTTTAGAAGTAAAAACCATCGCTTAAGTCACCCAAAATCTTAAGTATTGAACGGTTATTGCTCACCCTTCCGTAGTCGTTCGGGTCATTTTATTAAATAGTTCAAGGACTAAACCATGCCCATTTACTTTACCTAATCGATTCCGAGCGCTTGTCATGAAACCATTGTGTTTGGCTAATCCCTGTACACTGTGTGTTCGTTGAATCTTTTGTTATAATTTATATAATAATTATTTGAATTCTGAGTTTGTCTTGAATCTACCGAGCTTGGTGTTATTTCTATAATAATACCGTACTTCGCATCTAAGCTGTCGATTTGAATTTTAAATTTATTTTGTATATAATGGATAGGGTGTATATATTGCCGGTATTTTTAATTTATTCAGTTGAACTACCAATGTGATTTAGTGGCGTTAAATGGTTAAAGTTGATTCCTTAAAGTATTATGATTTTATGTAAATCGTGCTTTGTGTCTGTACGGTAACAATTAGCGCCCATATGTCTAGTTGTTAGCAAAAATCATATTGTTAATCCAATTGTTGTAATATTTACTTTTGTGTTCTTGGGGCCGTTTGCAAATATGCTGTTATTATTTGTATTCGTATAATTATGGGCATTCGACTAAACCATCCACTGAAATATGATACTTTCTAAATTTAGCAAGAAATCGGAACAAGTCCCAAACCAATTTACAGACCGGCGGCGTTTTTAAATTATAGATGGGCTTTTACGGGAATTAGCCGAGAATTCCCATATTGGAATTTTGTGAACCCGAAGCGAGCGGGGGTTGCCTTTTAGAATGCGAGGGTTCTTATGTGTTTTTTGGCAGGCAGTCGGTAACAGAGGTCGCACATGTGTGAACGTGGAAGCTGATCCACCCCTGGTGTAATTCTACCGCGATTATGTGTTTTGAAGTGATTGGATTACTTATAAGAGAGCAGATGAAACGATGAGGTCTGTAAAAAGGAATGCTAATGCTTGTGTAGCTTGCAAATGTGGTTATTGTATAGCGAAGTCGAACATTCGATATTGTTTCGCACTGTTGCTGATTGTAGACAGCTTTGTCAATTGGGTCGCTGTTTATTGTTATCGTTGGCCAGGGGTCAACTAGTCACAGAGGACGTCCTCATACCTGGATTAATGGCTATTCGGCGAAGTAGCCCACGTACCTTGACCTGATAAGCATTGTGCTTATCAGTGGCCCCAATTAGCGCGATTGGGTGGCTCGGGAAGCCCATCTCCCAAAGATTCCTTGTACCTGTGTCTTTTACGGTCCATGCGGCCACCGTAATTGCGGGTTACATTGACATGGGTTGGACCCATTGATGCCGTTAACGTTCGGTTAAGGCATACTAGATGCGGTAAGCATCCGTATTTTCAGGATTATTACAGGTACATATAATCGGAGGTGCACCGAAGAATATCCCCGATGACGTCTTCCTCGAGATGCGACGTGGGACGACGCGGGGGGGGGGCATAATACCCCATGTAAGTATTATGTAATGAGCACATTACTGCTAAAAGCTGAATGTTTGTCGTTTTGCTTGCATGACTGGTTGTGGAATTGGCTGAGCTTGTGTTCGCGTCAGGCGTGTGTGACCACCTGCTATATGAAAGGACTTGCTGTTCGCCTTGCACACCCTAGTATCATGTATCTGATTTACAACCCAGACTGCAGGGGCGTTATGGAATTTCTGGTAAGTCGCCAGTTCTTGTAAATTTATGCATGTGAACCGATCTGAATCCAGGAAAGAAATAAATTAGCCCGGGGCATCGAAAAGATGTGCCTACACAATCCATAACACAAAATGGCTGAGATGCTTGAGCTGGCGAGGGCTGGCGTTTCAAAAACTATTTTGTGGATCACAGAATAAAAGTTAAATGTATCAATTTGATTTTTTTTATAGTGAGGCTATTTAAGTCAAATACAAAGCTTTGAATACAACTCGTACATAATCAAGCCTTATTGAAGCTAGTTCAGTACTATAAATAGTTATTAGTCGTTGACTCCAGGAAAATGTTTCAGGAATATATGATTTTAATGATGTTCAATCCTAAACCCCCTAGTTTCGTTCAAAACGATACTGCAACCAATGACAGGCTGCATTGAGATCAATAAGGTAAAGCTTCACTTTATCAATTGCGAATACAATAAATACACGTCAAAGATATTTCAGGTACAGTGCGCTAAGCAGCCCTCCAAGCAATTAAAACGTAGATTGTATGCAAAACGGGCACTGCGCACTGCAAGTAGAATGTATAAATCAAGCAGGAAAAAGGAAAACTTGATAGTATTTGCTGGCCTGATATGCAAACGATGCGTTTAGATAGCTAAAGGTAGTTTGAAACAATCATTTGCATGTCTCGTGCCCTACTTCTCCATGCTTTGTGATCCCGAAGACACATGCAAAGTCTTTTTGTTCGTGAACTACGATTTCCGGCTGTTTTCGTTATTTGCAGCAGAAACTGCTACATCCGACTACGGTAGTTTTTACGTTTTTCTTGGCTGCGAAAAACATGCACATATTTCAGCCTTCTCCGTGTTTTGCCGCTCGTCCTTCGGGAATCGGGCGAGTGCCTAATTCTGTCAGTTTAATTAATACTCGATTTCCCCCACTGGCAGAATTTACTGATGCTCACTTTTGATATAATTTCCGCAACATCTGCAGCGGACTGTTCCGAACAAGTGTAAAGCCAAATAAAAACAAGCGCGTTTTATTCTTTTTAATTGTTCGTTTCCGTGTAATTTTATGAACAGGAATTTCCCAAATGAGACCTCAGATGCTCACCCGCCAGCAAATTGCATTAGCTAATCGTTTTCAACGGTTATGAGGCTATTAATTATTTTTTCATGTCGTAGCTAAGCTTCCCTTTAAATGGTGGGCAAAACTGCATTTAGCGTTGCTTCGCTGCATACGCAGCTCACTAAATGCGGAAATCCTATTATACAGCGTTTTATGCTTTTTCTGAACAATGGGGAATTTCTGAAAGGCAAAACTCTAATGCAGGGTTATTGTTTTACTCGTTTAAAGAGCGGCGATAAATTTTAATACATATGAGATATGAGGAAGTAAACGTTTTTGTTATTGGAGTTGTGCCATTTTTTAGTTTTATTGTTACTTTCTATAATGTGCACTTAGTTCACAACTAAAAAATTAGAGGAATCTAAATACTAGATTGAAAAATCCATAAATAGGCTTTTATCTACACGTGCGCTGCCAAGCTATTAAAACAACAAATAAGTGAGTTCTTTATAAGATCCTCTGAACCTGCTTTGAAGTTAAATTTACGGTTCTTTTGTTACACAACGAAAACGGAGTTTGTAGTTATTAAAAAATGGCGTTTTGCTGAAATTTTGAAGCTTTAGATTGTGTTTTATAAATAGAAAATCATTGTCTACACTTTCTATAAAGTTCATTTCGTTTTGTGTCGTTCATTAATTGTGTTTCGTATATTTTAATAAATAATAACCATAAAATTGTTACGTAATAGTTATTTATATACCAAGTGGCTTAACTAAAATTTTATTAAATTTTAGGGAAACAATATCAATAATAACGATGAGAATAATGTTGACAAGAGAAAAACTGATCAATTAGTAGTTTGGGGCAGTCGTCGTTGCTAGACCCAAGTCCAAAGTTTGCTGTTTGTTTGTTTCGTCCGCTGTTGTTTAGGTGAAAAATGTCGAAAATGCATATACTATGAAACCTGTGATTTAAGTTTTCGTTTTTAATGTTGCTTTAAAAAAAACTACTAGAAAAGTGGTTCAAATGAAGTAAAATCGCTGTAGGGAAACGGGTAGATGTTATTTTGTTACTGGAGAAATTCAAATTCTGAAGCAATTCAGTTGGTTAATCAGCTTAAGGATCCACTATACCAAATTCGTCTGCAAACGTGTGAATAGACTGATACTTTTTCTAAATAGTCATATTATGTTTAGCTTTATAAATTAAGTGATCAAATATTACTAGGTTAGCAGACGATTGTTATTATTTCCTTTAAGCCGACTACGGGAAGTTTTGTATATAAAAAAGTTGTTATGAGCCAAAAGTCACTTTTAAAAATTCTTTGCACTATTTTAGTTGAAGCTAAATTTTTGCCCACGTTCTAATCGAACTATCAGTCTATTTTTGGGTTTCGATAGATGAAAATATTCTTAATTAATTTGCTTCAGTTTAGGCATTACTTGATGCTCGTGCTAGTTTGGTTGCATATTCAGCATTTTCTCCCTTTCCCAAAATTTTGGAGTATGGCTATTTCGTGTATTTGCATTCATGTCTTGATGCAGAAAGGTTGTTGTGCGGTCGACGTTTGTGATACGTATCAGTGATCAGGGTTTTTCGATAGCATCCTTCTTTGAGAAAGCTTCCTTTTGATTCCGTTTTGGTTGGAATATTTTAATGACGTCCCGTTGAGGAAAATTTATGGATTTTCTCAAATCAGACATCTTTCTGGATTCACTGCGTCAAGCACGTGGTTACATTTCTGCAAAGCTGGGAGCCGAACATCAAAGAGGTATTCCCAAACTTCCCTTTTGTGCCTTACGCCTTGGTTCTATTGTGTGCAATTAATTTAGCTCCTTTTTCTCCCCGTGCGGCTAAATTTCGCCCCGCGACGAAGATTGACATGAATTTTCGGCTCCTTTTGAATACCAGTTTTTATATAATAAAATTAAATATTTTGAGCTAAAAAGTGTTTCACTGGGTTAAGCAAGTGGTATAGTTCATATGAGAAAGTTTGGGGAGATTTCCACAAACATAAATTATTTCACCAAGAGCATCTCCGAGGAAACGTTCACCACCCACATCAAGATTACGAAGAAGGTTTCCAGCCGAAAAGAGGATACAGAGCCAGGAAATTCTATTACGACACATCAGGCAGGAGTGCAGGACACCGACCAGCAGCACAGAGACCGGGGTAAACCGTTCCAGACGAAGATACGAGCTGGGGCCCCCTTTCCGAAGATTGAAGCAAACACGAAATCTTAAGGTACTGTCTAACCCTAAAAATATTAGCGTGAGCATCCAGAAATTTGTGTGCATGCGAGACAAGATTCAAGCATCTTCAAGCCTCCAGCGAAAGTGCTTTTCAAATTATTAACCAGAGTTCAGTTGTAGGGTTAGGTGGAGATTAACCAATTGCAGAAATCCAATTGGCGTCCCTTCTGACGTCATAAGACAAATTAATTCCTGAAACAAAAAAGAATAATAACCGCCAAAGCACTACGATTTAAATAAATACCTCTTTGAATGTTCACAAATTTGATTTTTAAAGTCAACAACGATTACTACCAGATACGAACCATTTTGTGTAATTTTGACAGCAGCGCATACATTAGCGACTGCGTATTTGGAAATAATTTGGGCGCACAGTGGCGTACCAGTTTAGGTAAAAAGGTTAGAAATTATTAGGAATTCACCCTTTGAATAAAGTTGATTGTTCTACCGAACTAGCGTTATGAGAATAAAATTGCAGATAAATAAAATACGAAAAAGGGCATAATACTACTTATTTTGAGTCGAGTAAATAAAATTGCAATCCAGCAATTATTTTAATCAGTTTAACAAGTGGTGCATATCAAACCATAGCAATATTACATGAGTTACTAGCATAACGTGGCGCTTACCTGTGTACAGCTAGTATATTTTGATAATCAGCATAACCTATAGCTACTGTTTATGAAGTTAAACAAAGCAGAATTCTGTCAAGTCAAATTATGGGTATGTCTCACGTACTCTCTAAGTGATTTGTAGTCAATTTGTAGAATCTTGTGAAAGCGAATTTGTATAATCAATCCTAATTTCATTTGAACTTACATGTCACACTAATGACCGAATAGTTCGGTTGAGTTGAGCTAATATAATCCTGTACTTGCAAGATATTTCAATAACGTACCCGCTTTACCTGACGTCTTGAGGTTAATATGAATCTTAATTAATTACCACGCGACTTCCGGGTTACGTAGCGCCCTACCTGAACCAAGATCTTGGCGTCACATAAGACCATTTTAATATTTATGAAAAACAACTAACATCCTAACAGTGGATTACTATTGGGCGGTACTAGAGAAGAGTGCTGACAACTAACCCAACCAGTGAAGACAGCGATGTGGTGCTAAAGGGTTAATGCTGACTGATGCAAGGCTAAATATTGTAACGTCGCTGCTGGAAGTATGGAGGGACCAGGGGGCGGCTACTCCCGGTGAATACAATTATTATTATCAATGAGATTTTCAAATCAGTAAGTTTATGTTCTTTAACATTTAACCACCTGTCTCCGCCACTCGGCCACGGAAGGGTCGAGCTTGCACTGTTTACACCGCCGCCTACTGACAATTTTTATTTACCGACAATAGCTTTGTCCCTAGCAAATCGCAATGCGGCGGTATTACATTTATTTAACAACCTCCTGTAACTACTACTTACTTGTTCATTGTACAATGCACAAACAAACGCACACCACCAAACACTAACGAAGACATCAAGTGAGTTCTTTATTAAAACAGCTCAATTATAATTGATGATTGCAATCAACATATAGCTAAGATGTGTACTCATAGTTCAGTCAGTGGCCGTGAGTGGCATTCTTTAGCTGAGATTACGCTGACGATCCTGTGACGTCAGCGATTTAAGGTACGTGGTTTTAGATGGTATTGTACTATTCCCTATTCGTCGACGTACCTGTTATTTAAAACCTGTGGAAATAATACGTGTAAATGTTTTTCAAACCATTTAATTTTATTTTTCCCGCTGCTGATCATGTAAGTCAGTGATACAGCCTTAGTAACAAAACGTGTAAGTTGGTGATTATATTTGTTTGCTGCTTTTTCTTGACAACGGAACTTAATATTATTATTAAGTTTCTAGGATAATAAAATTAGCAAAGCAAGATTCAGATTTAGACGTTTTGTTTATAAATTGCAAGTGTTTATGTGACATGTGACACTCACAGGTAACACTACTCACGAAAATTAATCCTGGTGACAGGTGACAAACCAAACGATTTTTTTCAAAAATCTAGGAAAATTTCGATAAGCAGCGGGAAAAATATAATAAGATAACTCGGAATGTATCGCCTATTCACATTTTCGGCAGGCAACAAGCCGCGACTTCGTCTTGGCTTGTAATTACCTACCTCAAATGTTAATAGGTCCTTACATTCCTTGTTACTTAAATAGCTATTAAACTAAATTACCGGGATGCAACACTTACCTACTCTGTAAGAAATTTCAAAACCAAATATATATATTTTTTTAAATGTAAATTGCATATCTTGGTGTTAGTTGAAGTAAAGTCTACCCTTGGTATTTTATATAGCAGTAAACCAATTTTGAAACTCCAGCATGGTACCGTGCTGTGACAATGTATTTATTTTAGAACTACCTGTAACGGTTATTTACATGTTTATTTATGCAATACTGATAATAAATCATCCACAAGTAACTGCCAAACACTAGCAAAGGTATTAAGTGACTTGCCCCTCCTAATTGTAATTGATAATTGAAAAACATGAAGATACGATCTGTACACACAGCTCACGCCAACGGCTATGCTGATCGCCTTCTTTCGCTGATGTCACGAATAGTGATGGGCATAACCGGACAATTTTCATAACCGCATTATTTGCATTAGAATGATATTAATAACCGAATGATTATTTGAATAATCATACGAATAGATTTTGGCTCTCGATTCGTTTCGATTAAGTCAGCCGGTTTGCCGGTTGGCGGTTCACCGTCATCTGCATCGACATCATAACTTGCAGATAGCAGAGGAACTCAGTTAATCGTTAATTATTATAATAATTGTATAAATGATTTTTATTTGATTTCTAAGGAGTTTGTGCAATAAGTAATTGTGGATATGAATGAAATATATCTGGTTACACCTTTATTGTTTTCGATTGCTGGCGATTTATAATAATATAATAATATATTGTTGTAATTGTATGTTTTACGGCTCGCTATTCTGCATTAGCTCGATTACTAGTACATTCTTCTTGTTTTATAGCTTGCTGCGTTTGCAGTTTTTAGGCGTTCAGGTTTCAGGTCCCCAGAATTTGATAATTTGATATTTTTTATGATAGGAGGTAGGTACGCGATAACCAAATGGTGTTTTCAGTACAACCTGCTTTGTTTATGACGTATTTATATTTGCAGAATTTCGAGCACTGCGTAGGTCTCTGAGATATGGCACGTAGTACCTTTGAATAGAGGTTTTATATTCAAAGCGTAGTACGTATCAGCATGAGGTTATTTTTCATTCGAATACTTGGAACGAAAACCGAGTTACATACCTAGGTTATTTCAATAACCGGATAACCGGTTATTTTTCATTCGAATAAGCCCATCACTAGTCACGAACCCGTCAGAGAGCTGAGGCCGTTGTTCTTTAGGTGGTATTGGCCTATTCCCTAGTCCCTACTAATCCACGTATCTATCATTTTAAATCTGTAGAAAATGTTCCTTATAATAAATCAACAAATGTATCTTATCAGGCTGGGTCCAATCCAGTGCTCAAAAAGGCGACAAAAATCTTAATAGTATCATATTGGAAAAAAACCTTGCACCTAACAAAACATGGGATATATTCGATAAGAGTATTATTATAGTAGTCGGATTTTATTGTTTATATCTGACCAGACCGAATTCCTTCTAGAAGACCGAAATTTAGTATGAATAACTAAGCGGCGAAAAAATAAGCGATTTACAAAACGGGGGTTTATTACTCGTACCATTCAAGCTTGTATATTTTTATGTTAATTGTTATAAGAAATTAGTAAAATAAGTTATATGGAACTAGAAAAAATCATATTTTTGTGGGGACCAGATCTTCTGAAATTTATTTGTGAAAGTCACTGATCCCGTGGCTCCCACGGCTCCTACGCGCCTGATTTTTAAGTAGTCAAAGCGTATGTTTGCATCCATTTCATTTATTGCTGTAGTAAGCAATTTACTATTTTTTAATAAATTATAGATAGTAGTTTAGTTTTTAGTCTAAATAAAGTTCAAAAATATTAAGTAAAATCCCCCGCATTTGTAAATATTCCGCAAACTTCAACGATTTTTAAACATTTTGAGACTATTTTAAAGATGCTAGATTTTAATCTGATACACGACACAATATTTGGTTTCATCACATAAAATAAAAATTACCAAAATAATTTACTTTTTACTCTTTTCTGTTGTTATAATTATGTCAATTGACTAGTTTGTCGTATCACAGCTAAAATGGTCTAGTATCAGCTATGGAATTACAAATCTACAAGTTAGATCGAAACTTAGTTTGATTAACGTTGCAAACATTACCGCCAGTTTTTAAAGTGACTGATGTTTTGGTATATGCTCCATATTTATTTAAAAAAATAATTAACTATTGTGTTTTTAAATCGACACCGTATTAGAGAGATGAGAAACAATCAAAGTATATACACAGTGGGCCAAAAAACCCGATCAGTTTTTATACGCTGATCAATCTCAACTGGTTGGTCTATTAGAATTATTTTACATCAATTCGATAGGCTTTTTAATGCTGTATAATATGTTAATAGAAGCATGTTTCAGATCTACAATATCATCGCTTGAACTTGGTTAATAAAAATCAACGATTTCAGCTCGGTAGTGATTTAATAATTATTTAATTGGTATGTAAGCGGCGCTGCTGCTTACATTTTACAAATATCATTCATTTAATTGATTTACATCTGTCAGTTCATTTTTCAACAATTGGTTTAGGACCCATTATTTGATTTTAAGTGCAAAGAAAAAACAATAGTTACCCTGGAATCGTTGATTGTTATTAACCAAGTTTAGGCGATGGTAGTGTAGTTCTGTAACATGCTTCTATTAACATATTTTAGAGCATTAAAAAGCTTATCGAATTATGTAATAGCTGTAAAATAATTCTAATAGACCAACCAGTTGCACTCTGACCAGCGTTTAAAAATCGATCGTCTTTTTTGCCCACTGTGTAAATAAATCAGCAAATCGGAATAAATAACGCAGTGAATGCACCTTCGAAACGTTTTCTAAAAACCGCGTGAAGTATTTAAACACATCGTTGTAGAAGAGATCTATATATGTATACTTTGAAAATAGCTGTGATATGTCGGACTTGAAGAACTCTGAAGAATTTGTATATTTAGTTTGATTAAACATTGACATATGCTTACAAATTTAAAAATAACTGTGGTATATACCACAGGACATTATTTTTGCTGACAGTACAATATCAACTCAATGCATCATATTTGTATTGGAAAAAAACTAATTTCTTGGATTTTAAATCTAGCTCAGCTCTAATAAGTTCCATATTGCAATAGTCACACCTCTTTGATCAAGTTATTAAAGCCTTACATTACGTATTTTAATTATAGACTGATTGACTATACTGGAATATGAGGTGGATATGTAATTATTTTACATTTGACTGTACGAATTCTATTTTAGTTTAAAAATGATTCTCAATTAAGATGAATGCAAGTGCTTCTTATGCTCATTATTTATTAATCATTAATATTTAGTTATTAACAATGACTAGCTCAGTAGAACATGTACTCCCAAAAAACAAGTCGGTTCACGCTATATCAAGACTGTCTATTATTTCTAAAAATTTATTTGTTAATGAAAACTTATGTCAAATTTTTGTGACAACCCCAATGCACGTCAGTGTCACTTCAAATCATGTACATGGAATATCAATTGCAAATACCCCCTTGTTACAAAACCTGTCATTCAATAAACCTCAAATAGTACGTAGTCCTTTTATTTTGTTACCACATTTCACTCAATTACTGTTTATTTTAGCTTGCTCAATAAATACCTGGAATTGCAGTTCGTCCAAAGAATGTCAATCCTCCTTTTAAGAGATCCAAATGTATGCCAACTACTGAGTAGCCCCAGTACCAGCTCACCCTACGACCAAGAACTGCAAACAGCTTTGGAAATTTCTCCTTCCAACTCTCAATCAGCATGCGATTCAGCAACACGAACCTCAACAAAATCATCCAGCAGTGAAGACATCATCCCTTCCAAACAAGATGTTAACAATGCAAATCTTGCGAATCCCGATCTGTCAGAAGCTACAGGACGTCAACTCAACTAGTGCCACTCTCAAAATGTCACGAAAAGTGCCGTCCAGTTCAACTCCTTTAGATGAAGAAACACTTCCAATTCCCCAAGGCTTTTACTCCAAGAATCCTGCCAAGTCATATTCCGAGTAAATACCGTTGACGCTATCCAAGTCACAAGATGTAATTATTTGACAATAAACTAAGTTCAATATCCAATTTCAAAAATTATTTCAATTGCCTGTAGTACTTTAAACAATGTTCCTACCATACACGTCTTCTCCATATCCCCTTAGTGATAGATTTTGCATACTTTTTTACAGTCCAACACTCTATATTTTATTATCACATATAGGGTGCGCCGACAAAACGGCCTCACCCAAAATAGCCTCGTCAAAGCAGCCCCGTTAGAATAGCCCGGACAAAATAGCTCCATGACAAAATAGCTTCGTACCAAAATAGCTTTGTGCTGTCCAACTTAATCGCAGAAATGGTAGTACAAGATTATCATAATTTAAATGTTATTGATTATCGCCGTATTGTCTCATATAATTTAGAAATTAGAATGGTAAAATTAAAAATGTAATTTGTTTTTGTAGTAATATTACTCTTAATATACTGATCTTTTTATGTTGTTACTTCATAACCAAATGTAGTTTTCTATAACATGGGTGTTTTATATGATTGCATCTGTAAACAACATGTATTATTATAATAAAATAGTAAATAGTGCCTATTTCTTTTTTATAATTTTTGTAAAAGCTGAAAATCTAGTTCTTTCATTTTTCAGTTCCGGAAAGTGGAAAATTTTAAACATTATTATCTACAGATGCAGTATTGTTTTAAAAACGTAACTATTCTTTCATTTTAAAATAATAAGGAAAGCAAGTAACTGAATATTAAAAATTTATCATTGAAATCTTCATGCTGCGTCGCCCAAGTCACCATCCGGTATTAGTTATATACAATGTTAACTCGTAAAATACACGCTCTAATCTATTGGTCTCATTTGTAACCATGGAGGTGACCTGTATGATTAAATGCTAGCATGGAAACAATACTGCTATGTTAACCATTAAAATAAATTCACTGTATAAATAAACAAAGTAACTTCGGTCATCTCTTGTTGTGGTTGAGCCTCCCAGTTTTCCGTTATGTTTGGAAAATTCCTGGTTGCGAGCTCGATTGAACTGTAGTGGACTGTATGGATTTATTCTTCACTAAATTATACACTCGTTGAAAGCAAAGTAGGTAATTTATTGGCAATAAATTAACACACAAACATTTTAACATTTAAACAAAGAATTAGCGTTTCTCGGAGTGGACTGCTCAGGGTCCAGTCTGGTCGACTGTCGGAGGGTAAGTGGTGAGGGCAGTCGCGCTCCAAGAATTCTGAAATGCAGATAGTACAACGCACAACTACAAGCGAAGCGGCAAAATTTATGAAACACTTAACATACCGCCCGCCTTGGAAAGGGTAACCTTTCAAATAACAATAGTACAAATTTGACATGTAACAGCTAGAGTAAAACATGTAAATAGATCAAACATATATAAAGCATAATAATACACAGATCTTAAGGTAATACAAGAAAAACCGAACAATGGAAAGCCAAAGGGCTTTACGAAACACTGCGCAAAACGCTAACGTGCTAGTTCACAACACTAGGTAGCGGGCACAGCTTGGCGAAGGATCGCTTTACAATTCCTGACACAGTTTTCACTGACGCAACACGCGTAACGCCGTCAAGGCCCGGGTGCAGCTCGGTGACCCGGCCTAACCTCCACTTCAGAGGGGGAAGGTTGTCATCCTTGATGAGGACCATGGAACCCGGCTGGAGGTCCGAAGAGTGTGTGCGCCATTTGGTGCGCTGTTGGAGTTCTGGGATGTACTCTTTACTCCATCTTTTCCACACATTTTGGTGGAGCTGTTGTATCCTTTGGAATCTAGACAGCCGAGACTCGGCTATCCCAGTGACGTTGGGATCAGGCAGTGACACCAAAGGACGACCGATCAGAAAATGAGCAGGAGTCAAAGGCTGAAGGTCGTTTGGATCAGCGGACAAAGGAGACAGGGGTCGGGAGTTTAAGGTCGCTTCCACCTGTGCTAGCAAAGTGCAAAATTCATCGTAATTTAGACTAGCGTTACCTATAACGCGCCGTATGTGATGTTTGGAGGACTTAATTCCGGCCTCCCACAATCCGCCAAAGTGGGGACTGTGCGCGGGTATAAAATGCCAAGCTACTCCGTCGTTCGCGACTGATTCGGAAATAGAAAGGCCTTGTTCCGCAAGAAAATTGCCTAATTCGATTAATTCCGGAATTAGCGCCGACAAAATTAGTGCCATTGTCTGAATAGACATGGAGCGGTTTGCCTCGACGAGCTACAAACCGGCGAAAAGCCATTAAGAAGGTTTCAGTAGAAATTTCAGTGACCAATTCAAGGTGCACTGTCTTTGTGACAAAACAAGCGAATAGACAAAGGTAGGACTTCACTAGTTTAGAACTACGTCCTTTGCGATCCTTTATCATGAACGGTCCACCATAATCGATACCAGTCGTATGAAATGGGGGCGATGATTGAATACGAGAGGCTGGCAGATCTCCCATTATGGGTTCGGTTAACTTAGGAGAAAATCTAAAACACCGCAAGCATTGATGAACCACTTGCTTGACTATATTTCTGCCAGAGGTAATCCAATATCGTTCTCTGATATTAGCTAACAGCATTTGAGGTCCGGCATGGAGAAGCCGAAGGTGCTCATGTGAGACTAGGAGTTTGGCGAATGGATGTTTGCCAGAAATCGTTAGAGGAAGCTTCTTGTCAAAAGGCAATTGAGAGTTGTGGAGCCTACCACCAACTCTTAGCAGTCCCTTGGAATCCAGATAGGGGTTCAAGGATATTGTGGGGTTCTTTACTCCAGTTGGTTGAATACAACGTGTACAACTACAGAATTATACCTTTATTTAACGAGATATTTTATTTACAATATGAATATATATATAATGTACAATTGTTATGCGGCCATGGCTTGGTTGCGGCGATAGTTCTGCCGCACAGCGAAACGACGTGGGTCCTGAAGGCTGAGGGTGGTTGGATTGACACCCTGGTATCGGAGAGCCTGCAGGTCCACCAGAGCTGGCGTGGTCCACGTGGTGGCCTCCAGGGGTGCTGCTGCGTCCTCGGAGCGGGTGGTGCGCCGCCTCTTCGGAGGGGACGCTTTCAATGGCGATATGGGTGCTGGTAGGGCCGGCCGACACAGAAACTCCCTAAGCGTGTTTCTTTCTTGCTTCCGTTTCCGCCGTGGGGTGGAATGTGTTGGCTGTGGAGTGGAAGCCTTCTCCATGGACCGGGCTGTAATTATAGCGCCGGGTGTGTGAGCCGGGCTGTATAAATAGCGCCGGTGTGGGTGTGAGTCCGGGCTGCAGTTATAGCGCCGGGTGTGTGCCGGGCTGTATAAATAGCGCCGGTAAGAGACTCCCAGGCTGTTAAGAAGCGCCGGTGTGTCTGTCTTCTGCTCGTCGGAGCGCTGGCTTTTATAGCCGGGCAGCCGTCGCTTCGTGCCGGCTGCGTACGTTCGTGGCGTCTCGGGCTGGCTCGCTTCCGCGTGGTGGGAGCTTTCGTGTCGGACTGGCTCGTTTTCGCGTGGTGGGGGCTTTCCTGCTGCGTGGAGCTGCGCGAGCCCCCACAGACCCCCTTCCCAGTGATGGAGTCACGCTTGAAATCTTACGGTGGGTCGCGTTTCTCTGCTGGACCTCCTGGGTAGTATTGGGGTCTCTGATGCTGTCGGGATTGCTAAGAGGTCGGTGTCTAGGTGTTGTTCCACGAACGCTGGTTTGACTCGGTCTGCTGCTACCGTTACTTGTTTGCCGTGTCTCTGGATTACGAGATTCTTTTCAGTCCTTGAGATGACGGGAAATGGGCCGTCGTACGTTTGCTGCAGTGGCTTCCTTACAGCATCGTGTCTTACGAAGACGTGAGTAGCTGTGGGTAGCTCCTTGAATTGAAAAATTTTGGGCGTGGTGTGACTGGTTGTTGCGGTGGGTTTGATGTTGCTCATGTGCCTTCTGAGTTGTGTGACGTAGTTTTCTGGTTCTATGGCTGTAGGTTGTGTTTGGGCGGTGAGGAATTCTCCGGGTAGTCGGATTGTTTCCCCATAAACCATTTCTGCAGCTGTGGCGGCGATGTCCGTCTTCCATGCTGTTCGGATTCCCAACAATACCAATGGTAGGGCTTGGGTCCAATTGGTAGCTTCTTGGCACCTAAGTGAGGTTTTCAGTTGCCTATGGAATCGTTCTACCAGGCCGTTAGCTTGCGGGTGATATGCTGTTGTACGAGTTCTGGTAAAACCGATTATTTCTTCCAGTTTTTTGAATAGCTGTGCTTCGAATTGCCGTCCTTGATCGGTTGTGACCTGGAGTGGTGTGCCGAACCGCGAAATCCAACCGTCGACGAAGGCTTGGGCTATTGTTGCTGTTTCTATGTTTGGCAGCGGGATTGCTTCCGGCCACCGCGTGAATCGATCTACGCATGTTAGTAGGTATTTGAAATTCTGAGATTCTGGCAGGGGTCCTACTAAGTCTATATGTACGTTGGTGAATCTGCTGGATGGAAGTTGGAATGGTGCTGGCGGCGGTGTATTGTGTCTTGTCACTTTGTTTTGCTGGCATTGTAAACACTCTCGTGTCCACTGTTTGCAATTTGCGTGGATCTTTGGCCATATGAATTTTTCGCTTATCAGCCTGGCAGTAGCTTTTATGCCTGGATGTGATAATTGATGAAGGCTGTTGAACGCTTGTTTGCGGAATTTGCTTGTGATGAATGGTCTTGCGGTGTGCGTAGAGATGTCGCATGTCACTTTAGTGCCGTCGGGCATTTCGATTTGTCTCAGTTGCATTCCAGTAGTTTTGCTGCCCAGGAATTGTTGTAGCTCTTGATCCGATTGCTGATCCTCGCTGAGTGCTTTGAAGTTGATTCCTGCCTGGATTTGTTCTATGCGTGACATGGTGTCTGCCACCACGTTCTCTTTGCCTTTGATGTGCCGTACATCTGTTGAGAATTGCCCAATGTAATCGAGGTAGCGGAATTGCCTTGGTGAACATTTGGATGGTTTTTGTGCAAAGGCGAAGATGATCGGTTTGTGATCGGTGTAGATTGTGAAGTGTCGTCCTTCCAGTAGATGTTGGAAATGTTTGATCGTTGCGTATATAGCGAGTAGTTCTCTATCATATGCTGCGTACTTGGATTCGGCTGGTGATAGTTTTCTAGAATAAAATGCCAAGGGTTGCTGCTGGTTGTTTTGCGATTGGTGAATTACTCCTCCGATGGCGAAATTTGATGCGTCTGTTGTTATGGAAATTTCTGAGTCCTGGATGGGGTGTGCTAAGAGCGCGGTGTCTGCGATTTGTTTTTTGCATGTGTCAAACGCGTTCTTGGCTTCCGTTGTCCATGCTATGGGCTGGTTTCCTTTAATTTTTCCTCTTAACAGTTCGTTGAGCGGTGCTTGCGTACTGGCGGCGTCTGGGATGAATCTTCGGTAGTAATTTATCATGCCGAGCGTTTGGCGTAGTTTCCTAGCTGTGTCTGGTGCTGGTAGTTCTAGGATTGCCTTGACTTTGTCTGGTGAGGGTTTTGTTCCCTCTCCTGAGACTAGGTAACCCAAGAATTTTACCTGTTTTACGCCGAATACGCTTTTTGCCTGGTTGATTACTATGCCGTTGTCTCGTAGTCTCTGGAATAGCTGGCGTAGATGTTGCTGATGTTCTGCTTCTGTCTTGGATGCTACGAGAATATCGTCGATGTAGACGTAGCAGAAGGTCATGTCTCGTAGAATGCCGTCCATAAATCTTTGGAACGTTTGTGCCGCGTTCCTGAGGCCGAATGTCATAAATGGAAACTCAAAAAGTCCGAACGGTGTTGTGATCGCTGTTTTCGGGATGTCTGCCTCAGCCACTGGGATTTGATGGTAGGCGCGAACTAGATCAATAGTTGAGAAGACTTGTTTTCCGTGGAGTTGCTGTGCGAAATCCTCAATATGGGGTACTGGATACATGTCTGGGATGGTCCGTGCGTTGAGGTTTCTATAATCTCCACATGGTCTCCAGTCTGCGTTCTTTTTAGCGACCAAATGTAACGGGGATGACCATGAGCTGTCTGAGGGTCTGGCGATTCCTTGCTGCACCATCGTTCGGAATTCTGCCTGTGCTATTTTTAATTTTTCGGGGGCGAGTCTTCTGGGCCTGGAGCTTACTGGGGGTCCCTCGGTTGTATGGATGTGGTGTGTTGTGGTATGCTTAGGGATCGTGTGAATTCCTGCAGGTCTGGTGATGCTGGGAAATTCTTCTAGGATGCTAGCATAGTCTGAAGATTTTTTAATTGAGGTGATGAGTTTGCTCGTGTTTGCCTGCCTTCCTTGGGTTGCAAGGCTGGTGTTTTGGTCCAGTAGCTTCTTGTTCCTCATGTCCACAAGGAGGTTGTAGTAAGAGAGGAAATCTGCCCCTATGATAGGTTTTTGTGTGTTGGCGACTATGAATCTCCACGGGAAATTTCTCCTGAGTTGCAGATTGATGTTAAGATTGATTGTGCCATATGTGTCAATTTCTGAACCGTTGGCTGCATACAGCTTGTAAGTGGAAACTGGTCTGCGTTGTCTGCACAGGTGGTATGGGTAGATGCATACGTCTGCTCCTGTGTCAATGAGAAATTCTGTTTTGGAGGCTTTGTCTGTGACAAAAAGTCGGCGGGCTGTGTGGGTGAGCGCGTCGTTAGCCGCCTTTATCGACCGCTCTGTGCGTTTTCCTGGTCCCTTGCTTTGGTGCAGGGCGGTTTGCAGTTTCGAGCTTGGTCGCCGAATTTATAATGGTACCAGCAAGTATCGTATGTGCGGGACCTGGACTGGCTGCGTCCCCTGCGATGCTGGCTGTGTTGCCTGCGGCGTGAGCCATGTTCCCATTTGGCAGGCTGGTTGTGTAATTGCTCCTTGAGATTCGCTACCTCTTGCACCAGCGTTTGTAAAATTTCATCGCTAGGTGCTTTGGTGGATGTCTGTATCTCTTGGGCTTGTACTGGCGTGGTTCCCATTATGGCATCTGCTAAGTCTGCTATTTCGTTTAATGCCGTGTTTTTCTGTGTTGCCAGAATTGCTTGGATGGTGTATGGGAGTCGTCCGAGCCAGATAGATTTTAGGAGGTCGTTGGGCACGACGTCTCCTGCCAGGTTTTGTAAGTGCCGCAGAAATTGTGATGGCTTTCGGTCCCCTAATTCCTCTTTTTCGAGCAGTTGTTTCGTTTTCTGCTCCTGGCTGATGCTGAGCCGGCGGATGAGCTCTTTTTTAAGTTTGTCATATTTTTCCGTATCTGGTGGTGCAGTTAGTATATCACGAACTTCGCTGGCGTAGCGGGCCTCCAGGTGTCCAGCTACATACCCATATTTCGTGTTGTCGTTGGTGATGCCGCTAATTAGAAATTGGCTTTCTATCTGAGCGAACCATAACTGTGGATCGTTGGGCCAAAATGGGGGGATGCGTACTTGGACGCGGTGTACCTCTGTTGATGGCTCGGGGTCAGGCATTTTTCTCGTTTTTTTTTGTTTTTTTTTGAGCCTCACTTCGTCGCGAGAGGTATTATTGTAGCTGTACACGGTACTTGCGTCGGGGTCACCAATTGTGGGGTTCTTTACTCCAGTTGGTTGAATACAACGTGTACAACTACAGAATTATACCTTTATTTAACGAGATATTTTATTTACAATATGAATATATATATAATGTACAATTGTTATGCGGCCATGGCTTGGTTGCGGCGATAGTTCTGCCGCACAGCGAAACGACGTGGGTCCTGAAGGCTGAGGGTGGTTGGATTGACACCCTGGTATCGGAGAGCCTGCAGGTCCACCAGAGCTGGCGTGGTCCACGTGGTGGCCTCCAGGGGTGCTGCTGCGTCCTCGGAGCGGGTGGTGCGCCGCCTCTTCGGAGGGGACGCTTTCAATGGCGATATGGGTGCTGGTAGGGCCGGCCGACACAGAAACTCCCTAAGCGTGTTTCTTTCTTGCTTCCGTTTCCGCCGTGGGGTGGAATGTGTTGGCTGTGGAGTGGAAGCCTTCTCCATGGACCGGGCTGTAATTATAGCGCCGGGTGTGTGAGCCGGGCTGTATAAATAGCGCCGGTGTGGGTGTGAGTCCGGGCTGCAGTTATAGCGCCGGGTGTGTGCCGGGCTGTATAAATAGCGCCGGTAAGAGACTCCCAGGCTGTTAAGAAGCGCCGGTGTGTCTGTCTTCTGCTCGTCGGAGCGCTGGCTTTTATAGCCGGGCAGCCGTCGCTTCGTGCCGGCTGCGTACGTTCGTGGCGTCTCGGGCTGGCTCGCTTCCGCGTGGTGGGAGCTTTCGTGTCGGACTGGCTCGTTTTCGCGTGGTGGGGGCTTTCCTGCTGCGTGGAGCTGCGCGAGCCCCCACAATATCAAAGCAGAAGATTGTTTCACAGGCTTGTTCTGTGACAACAGCTTAAATTCGTCAGGAAATGACTCGCGTTGTGAAAACCTTGCAAGCCTTGCAAGGTGTAGGGTATGTACCAATAAGGACGAGAATGCTAGTTTTAGGTAAACGGGCAAAGGACCCGTGTTGGGGGTAAGACGGAAGCCGGCAGTCGAGCAGTCAGTGTTAAGCCGACGGCTAAGTTGAGGGTTGTAAATAAAACTGTAGTTAAGTTACAATTGTGTTTTATTTGAACCTCATAAACACCACAGTGGCGACGAGGATAAAAGTAAATTAAACAGTGGTCCTCTAAGTGCAAAGGGTGCGCGCGTTTAATAGACTTAACACGGTGACGTGATTAAAAAGTGCAGAAACAATGGCTGGATTAATCGGGTCCTTGGTAGAGTTCCACATGTCGGACGATTGGGTAATTTACCAGGAACGATTAGAGCAATTTTTCAATGCAAATTTAATCGGTCAGGAAGACGAAAAAAGACGCGCGGCTATTTTAATAAGCTTAGTGGGGCAGGAAACGTATAAATTATTACGCGATTTGTGTTTTCCGGAACTACCGAATGCGAAAACGTATAAGTTTATAGGGAGCGAATTGAGTTTTATACGGCAACGCAAAATAGAGACGAAGGTGTTAGTGATTGGCACGCGCGAATAAAGAAACTCGCGGTGAATTGCAAATTTGGTAATAGACTGGACAGTGTATTACGTGACAAATTCGTCACTGGCTTATGTAAAGGACCAATTTTGGACAAAATGTGTGAAGATGAATTCTCGGAAGCAGTAACATTAAGCATGATGGTGGATCTGGCCTTGCGGAAAGAAGCGACCTTACAAGCGCGGGATATCAAAACAAAGGACCTCAACTGGACCCGCAGCGAACGGACATTCAGCAAGGGCAGTAAAGCTGTCAAACAGATGTCGGGAGCCGACCAGGCTTCAAACCGAGGGCCAGTGGTGCCAACTTTCAGGAAACCTCTTTGTAGTGCGATCGTAAATCCAAAAAAATCCTTCAAATGCAGGGCTTGTGGAAAAGATCATCAGGTAGGGCAAATTTGTAAGTTTAAAAACTCAAGGTGTTTTAAATGCGGAATAGTGGGACATTTAGCACAGGTATGCAATAGAAATGTAACAATAAAAGCGAATTATTTAGATGACGAGCATGTAGAAGAAGAGTTCGCTATTTATAGTTTTAGCGCCAGAGCGAGTAGGGACCAACCTTTAGTAGCGTCGGTAGAAATAAATAATCATAAGTTAGATATGGAAATAGACAGTGGGGCAGCCATATCGTGTATTTCTAAACAGCTATATTTACAAAAATTTTCTAATTATAAGCTTATAGATAGTAAGATTGTAATTAAGGAGTATACAGGCACTAAAAGTAAACCGTTAGGGTATTTTACGGCAGAGGTTAAGTACCAGGGTAAAAGGAAAGATGTAACCATATATGTTTTAGATGGAGGTGGACCTCCACTTCTTAGTAGAAATTGGTTGAAAGCGTTTAATATAGGATTAGCTAAAATAGATACTAGGGAAGTAAACAAGATTGCTGTAAATAATGCAGAAATACTAGCTAGTGAATTTCCAGATTTATTTAAAAGTGAATTAGAAGCTTACAAGTACGGCGAAATTAGTTTAAAACTTAAACCTAATGCGAAACCGGTATTTTGTAAACCGCGACCAGTTCCGCTAGCCTATAAACAACAAGTTGAGGCAGAATTGGAAAGATTAGAAAAAAAGGGTATCATTACGCCAATTGCCACGTCGGATTGGGGGACAGCATTAGTGCCAGTCCAGAAAGGCGACGGATATAAACTTACATTAAATAAATATTTAGAAGAAGAAAAGTATCCCTTGCCCAGAATAGATCAAATTTTTGCAAGTTTACAGGGGGGACAAGAGTTTAGTAAAATAGACTTGAGTCAAGCCTATAATCAATTTTTATTGCATGAAGAATCTGCAAAAATGGCGGCATGGAGTACTCATAAGGGAATATTTAAAATGAATAGATTGCCATTTGGAATTTCCCCAGCAGCAGTTATATTCCAGAGACGCGTTGAGCAGTTATTGCAAGGCATTCCAGGTGTGTGTAATTTCCTGGACGATTTTATAGTTACCGGCAGAGACCGACAGGAGCACCTAAGTAATATTCGACGAGTGTTTCGACGCCTAACAAATGCTAATCTGACAGTGAAATGGGAAAAATGCGCCTTTTTCCAGGAAGAAGTAAGCTACCTGGGCCATGTTATCAGTAAAGAAGGTATCAGGAAAAGTGGCGGTAAGGTGCAAGCAATTTTAAATGCTCCGATTCCGAAAACAGTCACGCAGGTAAAATCTTTTGCAGGATTAGTGACATATTATTCTAATTTTGTACCGAAGTTATCAGTTTTAATGAGCCCAATTTACGCGTTATTAAAACAAGACAAAGAATTTAGCTGGGATGAAAGATGCAACGCAGCCTTCAAACGCATAAAAAATGAAGTGGTTTCAGATAAAGTGCTGGTACATTTTGACCCAGACAAGCCAATAGTATTGTCTTGTGACGCTTCGCAGCATGGAGTAGCAGCGGCATTAGAGCACAAGATGCCAGATGGTTTTCTGCGACCCGTAGGGTTCGTCTCCAGGACACTAACCGATACCGAAGAGCGGTACTCGATGGTTGACAAAGAAGCCTTGGCGATTTATTATGGGGTCAAAAAATTCCAACAATATTTACTAGGTCAACACTTCACATTACGGACGGACCATAAACCGTTAATAGCGATTTTTGGTGAACACAAGGGAATACCGGTAATGGCAGCAAGATGGGCAATTTATCTTTCAGGATTTAATTACACAATTCAATACATTAAAGGTGTCAATAATCAGCCCGCGGATTACTTATCAAGATCCCCGCTCGAGGAAGTAGGCGAAGTTATCCAGAAGAAAGAGCCGGCTACATACCTAAATTTCATTGAGGGATTCTACACGCCGATCAAAAGCGAGGAAATCTGCAAGGCAACTGATAAGCACCCAATAATGCAGAAAATTCGAAAGTATGTCACAGGCGAATGGCCTACGACCACAACCGAAGAAGAAATAAAACCTTTTTATTTGAGGCGTAACGAAATAAGATTAGAGAACGGATGTTTGATGTGGGGTTATCGAGTGATCATTCCCAAGCAGTTAAGGAGCCAAATGCTACAGGAATTACATGTAAGCCATATGGGCATCGTAAAAATGAAAGCTTTAGCACGGTCGTATTTTTGGTGGCCAGGCTTGGATGCCGAAATAGAGCGAACGGTCAAAGGGTGCTTGTCATGCCTAAAAACCAGGGATAGCCCACCAAAAGTAGAAGTGACTCCTTGGCCAGAACCAGAAAAACCATGGGAAAGAGTACACATAGACTTCTTAGGCCCTATCCGATCAAGTTATTTTTTAATTATTTTGGACGCGCACTCAAAGTGGGTTGAAGTATTTCCAATGACGGACATAACTTCCTACCGAACTATCGGCAAATTGAAGGAAACTTTTTCAAGATTTGGACTGCCAAGACTGTTAGTTAGCCACAACGGAAAGCAGTTGACATCAAAGGAGTTCAAACAATTCTTGGATAAGAACGGCATAGAACATAGAACATCGCCAACGTTCTACCCAGCGACCAATGGTGCAGCAGAGAATGCAGTAAAGACATTTAAAAGAGCAATAGGAGCAGCTTTACACGACGTTCGTAATAACGGCGTTCCTTTAGAAACTTTAATATGTCGATTTTTATTTATCTATCGGAATACACCGCATTGCAGTACCAAAGCAAGTCCAGCAGAGCGAATGTTCGGAAGAAAACTAACGACAAGGTTAAGTTACACCAGCCCTAACGCGAATAGGGTTAGCAAACCAAACGATAACCTGCAGCAAACAGTTAAGGAAAATAAACAACGGCAACAGTTTGCAGAGGGAGAAAATGTTATGGTGCGGAATTACCGCGATGTAAATAAAAAAGGATGGACAGCAGCTGTAATAAAAAAGAAGCTAGGACACGTGACCTACCTTTGCTCTATTATCGAAGATGGTCGTATATGGAAACGCCACGCGAATCAAATTATACGTAGGCTGGTGGATGAAGGTAGCGGTCGCGAAAGAAAAGAGTTATGTAACAATAAGGTTAACATTAGTAATCGAATGAAAAAGATAGGTAATTTTTCAGACGATAGACGGTTGATAGAACCTGTAAAATTAGATAATAGCAATAGCAATGTAAATCCTTTAGAAGGAGAGGGTAGTAACACTATGGCCTCCCCAATAATTAGGAAAAGTTTAAGGGAAATAAAAATGCCAGAAAGATTTGGTAATGTAGTTACACATTAGGATATATCAACTAGTGATATATGTAGAACATTTATATTAGTTTTAACTTGTGACGGGGGTGTGTAGGGTATGTACCAATAAGGACGAGAATGCTAGTTTTAGGTAAACGGGCAAAGGACCCGTGTTGGGGGTAAGACGGAAACCGGCAGTCGAGCAGTCAGTGTTAAGCCGACGGCTAAGTTGAGGGTTGTAAATAAAACTGTAGTTAAGTTACAATTGTGTTTTATTTGAACCTCATAAACACCACAATCCCAATTCAACTTTTCCATCCAAAGTTGTTGCAAAAGAACCTTGGCACCCATGGTGCATGGACTTAGCAGACCCAGCGGGTCAAATATCTGTGATATTTCAGACAAGATGCTACGCTTGGTAGCCTTACTACTTGTAGAATTTGAAATATTGAACATCAGATGATCGCTTTTGAAGGACCAAATCAAACCAAGGGTGCTTGTGTGCTCATGTGCACTGAAATCAAGAACACCAGGATGCAAATCGAGATCTGGGATTCCATCGAGAACTTCTGGAGAATTAGAAATCCACTTTCTAAGTTTGAAACAGCCTGAATCAAGAATCTGATTCAAGTTTGAACAGAGAATACGCGCTTTCTCAGGAGTGTCGGCGCCTGTCAGAAGGTCGTCGACGTAGAAGTCCTCCTTTATAATTCGAGAGACTTCGGGATTTGAAGCTGCACATTCGATGCCCAATTGGGTCAAACATCGAATGGCTAGAAAAGACGCTGAAGCGGTGCCATACGTAACTGTATTCAGATCGTATGACAGAAGAGGCTCAGTTGGAGATGACCGCCACAGGATTCTCTGAAGGGGCCTATGGTTAGGATTCACCAGAACCTGACGATACATCTTCTCAATGTCGGCTGATATAGCGAACAAATGCTTGCGAAAGCGAACAAGAATGGAAAATAAGTCTTGTTGCATGGTTGGGCCAACCATCTGAATACTGTTCAGAGATTGCCCGGAAGTGGTTGCTTGGGAACCATTGAATACAACTCGGAGTTTAGTTGTCAGGCTTTCCTCTTTTAAGACTCCGTGGTGGGGTAGATAATAGGATATCTCGCTTAAATTAGGGTTTGAAACGGACATATGACCTAATTTAGAATATTCATTCATGAAATTCGAATAGCGATTGGACAAGTCAGGGTTCGCTTGTAACCGCTTCTCTAATGATAAGAATCTTTTCTGAGCGATTTGTAATGAATCACCCAATACCTCTACAGGTTTCTTGAGAGGGATAGAGACAACGAATCGACCATTCGCTTTTTGTTGCGTATTTTGCACAAAATGTGCCTCACAGGCGTTCTCTTCATTTGTTCGGACCTTTTCCTCTGGGTAATGTTCGAGTTGCCAAAACCTAGCAATGGGGTCAGAACATCCTCGATCGTGCTAAGACTGCAATGTACAGGGTACGCAGAAGGGGGGCCTGTGGGGCCAGAAACAATCCAGCCAAAGCGAGTTTTTTGGAGGATGGGAAGATTTGGGCCTAGACCAATTTGTCCAATACAAAGGAGCTGCCAGAAAATGGGCGAACCAATCAGAATGTCGATGGTGCCCGGTTGGTCGTAGGACAGATCTGATAACTTGATGTTATCAGGAACCTTGAAACTGTTTCGCTGGACACGAAAACTTGGGGCTGTACCTGTAATCTCATCGAGAACAAGACAGGATAGACCAATACTGTATGAGGTGTGAGGGGCTTGCAGCTTGATATCACACCTAGCTTTGATTTGAGAAGTAGCTTTACTTAAGCCAGAAACAGTAACGTTGACTTCGCGAATTGGAAGCTTCAACCTTTTACACAAATCTGAACGTATGAAGTTCGATTGGGAACCGGAATCCAGCAGGATTCGCACAACGTGAGGCGTACCATCATCAGCGATGGGTTTAACGGTAGCCGTAGGTAAGAGTACCTGCAAAGCATTCGAAATCGATTGATTTAGTTCAACTGGGGTTTCTGCTGACACCGCAGATCCTGGTTGACTAGAAGAAGCATTTTGAGATTTGTCCTCATGAAGAGGGTGTTGTGCCTTGATTTGCACTTTCTACACGTATATTTGGAGCTACAGCGGCTTGAAAGGTGACCCTGAGTTAGGCAATTAAAGCATACACGGAGCTCTTTTGCCTTTGAATTTCTGTCAAGAGAAGACAGCTTGACAAACTTATCGCATTTGTACAAGGGATGAGATCCTTTACAAAATGGACACGAAGGGGTACCTGACACAAATGATTTCGAATGTACCTTGGAAGACTTTTCGGGTACAAGCTTAATATTTTTTACCTCTAGAGTTTCTAGAAGATTTGCTGTATTTTGTAGAAATTCCTTGAACTCGTCAAGATTAGGCAGGTCAGAACTTGACCGGTTTCTAAGTACCTCTCATTCACGGAATGTAGTGGGGTCCAGTTTTTTAGAAACGACATAAATGATAACAACATCAAGAAGTTCGCTTTCGGTAGCTAATGATTTGATTGCTGTAAAATGTTTGAATAACATATCGCTAATCGTACGTAATTTAGTTGCAGATTCCTTACTGCACGATTCAAGTTCGAAAATAGCATTGAGGTGGTTATAAATCAGAATTTTTGGATCATTGTAACGATTACACAATGCATCCCAAGCTAGAGTATAATTACTCGCAGTAAACTCTAAACTTTTTATAATTTGGCTTGTATCACCCTGTAAACTAGCCTTTAAGTAATGCAGTTTTTGAATATTAGTTAGCGTTTGATTCTCATGAATTAAACTAATAAAAATCTCACAAAATTCCAACCACTCTGACACGTTTCCTGAGTATTTAGGAATGGAGATGGTAGGAAGGCGTACAGCTCGAGTATTGCAATGCGAGCTGCAGCTTGAATGCGCTGATCTCACGCTACCGTTAGAAGATCCAGAACGATCTGGTGCAACATCAGACTGCTTGTTGTATTCATTAATCAAATATTCAGCTTGTGAGATTGCAAAATAATAAGAGTCTTCAAATTCGACTTGTTGCTGCATTTCAGATTCTGCATCCTTACTGTTTTCTAAAATTTGTTCATAAACCGCATAATATTCTGATAACAAGGTGGCTGTATCATTCAATCTTTTTTGCAACTGAATAATTTGAGTGCTAGATAACAATTGATCTTCATCATGAATTATTTGCAAAGATTGCACGTAATTTGCGAAACGCGTAAGCTTGCCTTTAATAGAGCCACGTGCTCTTACAAGCGAATCCATAATTGTTGAAATTAAAACAATTTAACAGATAGAACCAACTTTCGTACGGCCCTGGCTCGGAATTTTGTTTACAACGCAAACAGCCTTGATAACGACGCGAAATTAACTTGGCGCTACGACGCGAAAATGGCCCTGATACAACGTGAGATTAACTTGTGAATAATTCGACTGCAATTTGAAAAATGCAGGGGATATTGTACTCGCGAACAAGCGAAACAACTTGGCATTTTACGCAATTAAAATGTTTATATGACTCATAAACCATTTGTTTACGCACTAATACGCAGATCAAGTTATGCACATGCAGACACAGATGATAGAAAACCAAATTCATGCATAGGAAATCTCACAAAGGGAACTTAGGCTTACATTGATATTGGTGTGTGCCGCCTTTTTCGTTACTGTGGTTTGAACTGCCGTTGCGCCGGCTGCTGAAATGCACACCTGCAAGTTGTGGACTCGGCGTTTGGCTTTCTCGCTCCCACGTTGATAGCACCGCATATGCTCTCTTCCTTCCTCGTTAGGGACGATTGAAAACTGCGTGTTGTACTTCCCTTGTTTAGGCTGCGAATCCGGATCGATGGACCAATGTTGGGGAGCTTCCCAGTTTTCCGTTATGTTTGGAATATTCCTGGTTGCGAGCTCGATTGAACTGTAGTGGACTGTATGGATTTATTCTTCACTAAATTATACACTCGTTGAAAGCAAAGTAGGTAATTTATTGGCAATAAATTAACACACAAACATTTGAACATTTAAACAAAGAATTAGCGTTTCTCGGAGTGGACTGCTCGCGTCCAGTCTGGTCGACTGTCGGAGGGTAAGTGGTGAGGGCAGTCGCGCTCCAAGAATTTTGAAATGCACATAGTACAACGCACAACTACAAGCGAAGCGGCAAAATTTATGAAACACTTAACACTTGTGTTTACAAACATTGTTGTGATTTTCGCTAGGGATGTTTTGGCAGGGCTATTTTGGACTGGGCTATTTTGTGTGTGCGCCTTTTGGTCGGGGCTGTTTTGACGGGGTTATTTTGACGTGTCACGCACATATAGTAACACTCGTTATATTGAATAACTTTTCTCAAGTAAGTATAGTGAAATTTTTACCCCAGCAGAAAATGTTATATCTTTTCATATTAGTCGAATTGAGTGAAACACAAAATCACCAGAACAACTGACCGTCGTAACTTAAAATAATTATTGACAGCATTGTCAGTATTTTCATTTCAAAATGAAAGGGATTTCAAATCAATCGTAAACACTTATTTTAAATGTTGTGGAATACTTCGAAAATCAAGAAAGTAGTCATCATCGAGCAATATAAAAAGCTTCAAAAGCATTCAAACTTGTAAAGGGTACGTTATACAATTTGAAGGATGGAGAGCTTTCAATAGACAATTCATAGAAAATATGTCGCAGAAAGTTGCTGTACTCAAAACTAAAATTGATTCTTGTATGCTAAACCATATTTGTGTAGTTATATATGTATAAAATGTACGTTGGCCGAAAACCAGTTAATACAAAAAAAAATCCATGAATAACTAAAACAAGAGTTTTCAGAGTTCTGCTGTTCATTTTCGTCAATAAGAAAGTGGATAATGCAAATTGGATTCAAATTTAGAAGAGAAAACAACAGAAATTACTTAATGGAACTGCCTAGTATTAGAGATAACCAACTCTTAGATGTTGACAAAAAGGTAAAACAAGAAAATAGTTTTCAACCAGTATACTTATATGAAACCTTAGTATTCAGTAAAAGTAGTGATAGGAGAATTTGGCAGGATTGGTCACAATTTACTCAGAGTAATAAATTGCGTAGTAGTTCGAGATACGTGATAGTTCATGCTGGAAACGAAAACGGTATCATCAACAAGTAAAACAAACAACTTCTTCACCTATGGAAGTACTGGCTGTATTAGGGTTGCCATGTTTGAAAATAACATTTCGGGACAAGATCACGGAAAGGGGAGGGGGGGGGGAGGTGCTAGTGGGGAAATTTTACCGAGTGATTTTTTAAAAACTCAATTGCAGCAGGCCCTGGATAGGCTAATTCAGTTACTGAAATGTATTGTTGGTGACACTGCTAGTCTATGTCTGATTAGTAGGTTAGGTTTTGCGTCACTTTTGACACAGACTGACGCAAAACCTAACCTGCTAACCTCGAATTTGACATAGACTTACAGTGTCACCAAAAATACATTTCAGTATAGGGCCTGCTGCAATTGAGTTTTAAAAAACACTCCGTAGCTAATTTTACAAATAGTAGAGAGGCCAAACTAAATTAACTCGTCAAATAACGATTTTCGTGGGACTGAGTAGTTTTATACTGACTAGTGGTATCTTCTTATTCGGTGGTGTTTCCTGAGTATGAAAAATCATATTGTCGCTTCCTCAGCCTGTGGAGTGAGGAGCTATGACGTCACAAAGATGGCCATTCTTGGTTCCAGGCTTTAGTGCAGAAAAACTAGGGTTTAACCCAAACATCCAAAAAGAAAGTTCTACCCAGCAGCAAACTGTTTAGTACCCTCCTCTTAGTAAGTGGTAAAAAGTTGCACAACATTGCGCGTCGGGTTTAGGCGGGAGGGGAGGAAAGGTGGTAAAATGATAGGTTTCAACAGTTTTTCGCAAATATCTAGTTAACTATAGGGTTTAGCGCAAACTTTATCTTATACAAAATTAATCTATATTTAATTTACAATAAAAATGATATTATTATTTTCCAGTTAGCTTAAGATTCACTTGAAAATGAGTATGTTTTGTTATAAAGAGTATGTTTAGTTATAAAAAGTACTTAGTGACGCATCAATAACATAGGAACATTTGTATGTAGGTATGTATGTATGTATGTATGTTTGTACGCCTATGTGTATGTATCTGACAATATATCTACATTGCTCCCCTCTTTTGTCGTTTTTATCTTTATTTTTCCTATTTTTCCTTTTGAATAATTCATCATATCGTTTTCCTCTTTTCCATTTGAGCTTTTATAATTATACTTACTTAAATTACTTCCATCTTTTGTCATATTTTCCTAAAAAGATAAAATCATGTGGACAGCATTAAAACAAGGTTAACTACAAACTTTATCTAATAAGGTATTACACAAAAAATAATGGAAATTGTTTTTCTTCGCAATACATGCTTTTCAGTAAATTCAATGATCTTCAATGAAAAGTGGTATTTAAAACGTACATGGTAGTTACATAATAATAAATTACTCTTTTTCATGTTGAAGATTATTTTCATCGATGTGCGGAGCAATTCCTGCACATGTTTGAGCATTTCAAGTCACTCTGTCGACGCTCACACACACCCCGCATTACAAGTGCAAACAATGAGGGAGAGCATTTTTTCAGGATCAGCAGTAAAAACGATCTTGGTGTCAGCACTAGGTATGTGAATTTGCATCCATAATTCGAATAATATATCGAATAATTCGATATATCGAATAACGATATTAAAATAAAAGTTATTCGAATTATCGAATAAATAATTATTCGAATAAATTTATTGGAATTATCAAACAAATAATTATTCGCGTAAAAATTTATTCGAATCAAAATTTATTCGGTTAAAAATTTATTCGAATAAAAATGTATCCGAATAAAACTTTGTAACCTGGAATTTGAGAAATATGAAAAACTTGAACTGCTAATTGATGAAAGTCCTTTGCAATGGTGGAAACTGTAAACATCTACTTTTCCTCGATTAGCTTATTTAGCTAGCCGCTATGTATGTGTGCGAGGTACAAGTTTTCCCTCCGAAAGGGTTGTTAGTCGCGGTGGAGCTATAATTATCGACTCAAGAGCATCGCTAACGTCGGAACACGCCGAAGAATGAATTTTTTTGCTCTTGAATAAAAATTTCACCTCTGTGTCTGTATAATTGAATGTTGTTTATTGATCTAAATAAAAAACACTGATTTGAACTTGCATATTGATGTCAAAGTTTTTTCTCCTTCAGGAAATTGTTAAAAATGTTCTCCAATAAAATAATTTCTATGCGTGGAACATAGTGTTTGCTCTAATTAATTTAAGTATCACGATTTGCATACTTTTTATTGCACACAAATGGTTTTTTTTCGTTCGTTTTGTTCATTCGTTTTGTGAATGTTCAATAATTTATCTAAACCTAAAATATAATTAAATGGCGTGTAGAGCAATAGTTGATAACTGTCGAATAATTGAATAGTAATTCCAATAACTTAGTTATTGAATAAATTAGTTATTTGAATCATTTAGTTATTCGAATAAACTGGTTAATTGAATAAGTTATTGTAATAAGTTATTCAAATAAATTAGTTATCCGAATAAGTTATTCGAATAAATAAGTTATTCGAATAACTAATTCATTCGAATAATTCGATAGTGATTCGATATTTAATTTTATTTGTTATTCGATACCTAGTTTGTGATATCGAACACCCCTAGTCAGGACCACCTTCTGCCTGAATCACTTTTCAGCCAGCTCGCTGTAAGTGTACAGTGATGAGAGCAATCAGCTGTATCTTTTTCGTAGTATTAGTTAGAAATTTTGCTTGTCCAAGAGTGACATTAATTCTATATTCCACTTTCACTTCAACATGTATAGTAGTAGATGATCTGCGCAAATGTTGTTCGTCTTTGGTGCTGGGTGCTTTACCATAACCATCTGACCACCCCACTTCCGTGAACCCTTTATATAATACACTTGGAGGCGTCATTTTTGATATTTTTTCCAAACAGAAAAAGTTACCCCCTCCATATATCCGTAATCCTTTACTGGAGTGAAAAAATGCATAAGACCATTTTCATTGTAAATTAAATTTAGATTAATTTTGTAGAAGATAAAGTTCACAGTAAACCTCACAGTTAACGAGATATTTGCGAAAAACTGTTGAAGCCCACCATTTTACCACCTTTCCAACCCTCTTCTGCCTAAATCCGACGCGCAACTTCGTGCAACTTTTTACCACTTACTAAGAGGATGGTACTAAACAGTTTGCCTCTGGGTAGAATTTTCTTTTTTGCATGTTTGGGTGAAACCCTAGTTTTACTGTACTAAAACCTGGTACCAAGAATCGCCATCTTTGTGACGTCATAGCTCCTCACTACACAGGCTGCGAAAGCGACAACAGGAGTTTTTCTACTGAGGAAACACCGCTAATTACGATGGTATCACTTGTCGGTATAAACCTACTTAGTTCCACGAAAATAATTATGAATTCTCTTGGCCTCCCTACTAAAATACTAGAAACTGAATACTAAAGAAACACACTAAACCATATTCGCAAACAATAAAATAAATTTAACAGGAACACTAATACGAAGCTGTAATAAAAACGTAAATTTTACAAAATGTGGTGTTTAGTAGGTATATTAGTAGATTCGACCATACCTCTACTATCACTTTTTATTTACATCTGTTTCTGCTGCAGCAGCAGTAGTTTCATTTAGATTCCTCTATCAATCATATTTCTTGGAACCTTATATTTCTTTGAATTTTTACTTATATTTAAATGTGGATCAAGATGTTATTCGCATAAACCCATAATTAATCGCCTATTTAAAAAAAAGCATTTGAAACCCAGATTCTAAAAGAGCGAATAGCTAGATATTGGATACACCATTTTTGTCAAACAAGTGGTTCAAAATTATATTTGAGGCGTTTAACCAGGATTTGCAGTAATCGCTCAAAATCGGTAAAGCGTAATATTTTCTTGGAAAATCGAGACATTTTGGGATAGCATTCCGTTGCCGGACAACTAGCTCCAAATCGGTACAATACCGAAAAATCAGGACGTATGGCAACTAGAGTGACCATCTCTCAATTTATACAAACCCTGAGATCCTTCGTGAGTAAAAAAGGTTTTCTTCAATGAGAAAACAAAAAGCAAGCAGACAAAAACAATGTTTTTATTCCTTACTATTAATGGTTAGAAAATATAATACAGGGTGTAACTCAAATACTTGCCGATATTGTACTTCACAAATTGGCCCAGAAAGTTCATATCGGCATAGTGAATTGAAAATTCTCAACCTTTACGGAGATATTAAGGGGGGGGGGACAAAATGAGGTTTATGTCATTTTACTGTAAAATTGGAAAATATTTTCTACCAGTAGAAGGCTTATTTATGAAATGGTTTTGAATTTTTACGTACGGCTTTAAAAGATTAAAATTAGCAACTCGTACAAATGTTTTTATTCAAAATTCTTAACGGACAAAAATTTGATTAACACCTTTTGAAAACCTTTTTTACTTGAAAATGTTTTAGTTTTTTCTTAAAACTAATAGTTTTTCACAAAACAAATTCATTATGGGTTGGAATTTCAACACATTAAAGCCATATACAGTTTTTTAAAAATCTTACGTAAGGTAAGTCTTCTGTGGGTAGAAAATATGTTCCTGTCTGAATGCATAATGTCATATGTGCAGTTACTAGAGCCATTTCGTTTTCCTTTTTTTTACTTAACTGTTGTAAGAACTGGTATTTTTTGTTTTTTTTTAATTTTTGAATATTATTCAGTTTTCACTTCTATTAATGATTTGTTTGTCACTAATACTGCACAAATATCAATAACGTTATTTGTAATTGAAAAAAGTTGATAAATGCATTAATAATAATAATAATAATAGCAAATCTTTTCCAATTTTCAGTAAAATGAAAAAAATCCTATTTCACCCCCCTCCTAATATCTCCCTAAAGGTTAAAAATTGAACTTATGTTTAAATGAACTTCTTTTGTCAATTTGTGACTTAAAATTCGCCCTTAAAATAATACCAAGCCATATACATACAGGGTCCCGTTATGCTGCGGGGCGGAAGATATTTCTAAAAGTATGACAGTTACATTTGTTTGGATACAAGTTGTAGGTACTAAAATGGTGCACATTAATGAAATGTCTTCATTGTACAGGTTTGCTCACAAAAGTGTGGCGAACCAAACCTACTCTTTTTTTAAATAGAATGCCCTATATTTAAGTATAATAAAAAGTTGTATGGGCATTCTCAACCAGGGGTAGGCGTGCGTCTAAGGGTATACAAGGATGGTTCCAAGGGGTACGCCTGGTTATTTATACAAAATCGTGGACTTCATTTGTTTTGTTTTCAAAAAAAATATTAGTTATATTATAGAACCCTTTTTCGGCATTACGAAGCAATTTTGTCTTATCCACAAAAGAAGAAATGGAACTGATCGATATTTATTGTGGTGATATGACGTACAAAGAAAAACTGGAACCTTTCCAAATATAGCCGATAAAGCAGTGAGAAGGCTTTTGTCATATCTAATTCAGTAGGGATTTATGTGAGTGTACATAAACCGTAATCCTTGACACTTCAGTGGTTATTAAGTGCCAGTTTACTTCGTGAGAACCAAATTTTGAAAAAATCGCTGATAACTTGACAAGTGTCTCATTAAATTTAGAAATATGATCCATATATTTTCTAATTTGATTTACCAAAAAAATATGTACATGCTATTAATTTCCTAAATTGTTATGTTTGAGGTAATTATAGATTTATCTATTTTATGAATATTTTTCTATTGTGTTTTTTTCTTTGTTTAAATACGAGGATTATTACTATTTTTGTGATTTAAATTATTAAAAATATAAATAGTATAGTCGAAAATTTTTCAAGGTAAAGCAGCTAAATTCAACATTGACATCTTCTTGACGTCAAACACATAATAGGAGTGTAAAATGCACAATATATATTTCGACAAATAAAATTGTCTTCTTCAGTTGTATACAATTTGAATAAAAACATCTGTAATAAAATGAATTTTAAAACAAAAAATCCAACTGCATAGGAAATTGATTGAAAAGGAATCCCTATAATAAATAGTATAGGCATTCTTTGTATTTTTTTTGCCATTTTTATAAAATACTCCCTCAATCATTAGTAATGATTTTTTTATTTTGTAATAATAAAGTTTACACTAATATCTATATAAAAATCAATCGCCGTGTGTTAGTAACGCAAAAACTCGAGAACGACTTGACCGATTGGGATGATTTTTTTTTGTTTTGTTCATCTTACTCCCGAGGTGGTTTCGTAAAAAAGAAAATTCGGAAAAATTCAAAGAGAAAGCCGGAAAATTGGAAAATATCGAAAGTGTGTTTTTCTATACACTGTACGACCTTCTATTTGCAGTCATACTTTTATGATTCTGTGCTTAATGGTTTGAAGGGTTTTCCCCATCATGTCATAATCCAAAACAACGTTTGCCGGGTCAACTAGTTATGCATAAAATAGGGGTACTTGAGAAACAGCTAACATTCTATGGGCTGCGTCAAGAAAAAAGGTTGAGACCCGCTGTTAAAGTTAACGGTTTTGGAGATATTAATAACGATTTTATTCAAAAAAGACGCAACGTTATCTACAAATGATGTTTTTTTGTGAATTACTTTACGAGTGAGAAACAGTGCTTTTGATCGTTAATGCTACGTAGAGAAATCAAAATTTTTAAATTTAATAATTTCGGATTTTTACCTCTGTATTTTTAAAACCCCTTCTAATGAGATTTCTTCTGATTTTTTATATTGCCCAATTCTACAGTTTAGTCTATTATATGCGAGTTAAAACATAAAAAAACAATTTTAGCCTCTCTCAGGTTGCTTTTTTAAAAGAATAATAAAAAAACACCTTTAAAATGGCAATTTAAACACTTGAATACTCCGAACACAAAAACAACGAGGTTAGAAAAGAAAGATTTAACCATTATTCACTCAAGATATAAGAATCACAAAAGAAAGAGAAATACAAAAGTAAATTACCTCCAGTATCAAATAAAATAGATTAAAAGCAAAACGAATACTTAAAAATTCTATACCTAATTATAGGAAATTTCCAAATATTTCTCATTGTTGTTGAATACGATTGAACCTAGAAAGAATCTAAATAAACAGTTTCGCTTTTAACCATTAAAGGGTTGCATTCGAAATAAAATCCTACTATTATTTAAGAAAAAGGTAAATAGTAAGGGTCAAGTTAATTTTAGACATTATTACAAAATTAGTACAACCCGGAGAAATTATTACAAAACCCGGAGCCCGGAGACGAGGTGTAGAAACCCTGAGACTCCGGGTGAAACCCTGAGAGGTGGTCACCCTAATGGCAACCCTAAGGTGTATGGAACAAAGTTATCGGTTATCGCGAAGATTCTAGCTGAACACAAAGAAAACTACCTAACACATACCAAAAATGTATAATTGAAGATGCCTGCCAAACCGAATTTGCGTTAAATGTTATGGATATTGAACCATTAGTAATAAATACTGATGAATGATTAGTTTTTAGTATAACTGTTGCCAATTATAAATAAAAATGTAGTTTTTCCATGTAAACCATTTATTGTATACGCCACGGAATCGAATAATTTTTACTAGACAATTCAAGTTCTTCTTCTAAAGAAAAATTTATAGATAATTTTTCCCTGCGACGTGTGCATTTTATTTGTATTTAGTATCACAATTAAAAAATAAAGTAGAAATTCGTACTTTTATCAGTTGCAACTTTATTAAATTTTTCATAACAAGGAGAAGTTTGAGATTATGCACACGTCAATTATTATAATCTGTTATCAAAGCTGTCGTATTTGAGCAATTAATAATACACGTACGTTTAGTAACTAAAATTAGAGATAGGCAGTTGCTTTTCCGCTGGGGTAATATTTCCACTATATTTGCTATTAATATGCCACTATATTTTAGTAGTCCACTGCATTTAGTCAAAAATAGACCGAAACTACGGAATAATTAATATCGAAGCAAATAAGGTGTTTTCAGGTGTGTTTCGGTGTCCTGAATAGAAGTAGCAAAAGTCCCGAGGATGGGGTTGTACGCTTAAAATTTGGCAACGCTGTAATGAGCTTAAATGGGCTCAAAAATCATTTTTCGCGAATATCTCGGTAGCTTTCGACTCTACGATAAAAATACATTAGAGCGAAAATAAAGGTAAGAAAATTATCTAAAAAAAAGATAGATGGCCATTTTTTCGTTTGGGCAGTTGTTTTTGTCAAAAAATCGATTGAAAAATCCTACTCGAAGAAAATATTTCATTTCCAGCCGTTTTATCACACGGACGCATAAAATGTTTGAAAAAAATCTGGTGTGATACACTCACATAATTTCCTTTTACAGCGATTTGATTTTGATTTTTAATTTTTAAGCACTTGTCAAAAATTTTCAAAAATTACAAATTCTACAGAAACCATACAAAATAGAGCGTTAGTTGAAGAGACAAATTTTCTCGAAAATTTTAAGCTGAATTCAAAAATTTTATAATATACCGGGTGTTCTATATAAAATAGGATTTAGGAAAAAAAAATAGAAAAAAAAACAAAAGAAATCCATTTTAGAAGTATTCAACTGGAAAATCACTTATCTCACATCAATACACATTAAAAATGTAATAAAAATGTAAAGTTTGAAAAAAAATCGTTTGAGCCGTTTTTGAAAAAATCGAAAAAACTGAGAAATCATAAGAGTAAACACCTACTTCCGGTTATGCGATTTTCTTCAAAAGCTTGCTGCCTCATCTGCATAGTACACAAAACTAATACAGGGAATTTATTTTAATAGTTAACATAAGCGTTTCGTTTATATGCCACAATTTAATCATACATGTCATTTCGATAGTTACAAATGAGACCAATAGATTATAGCGTGTAGTTTACGAGTTAACATAGGAATTATTACTAGTGAAAAAGACAATTAAAAGTTATTCTAATGCATACCACTGAAGAAAAGATACAACCTGTGAGTTGTACCTAGCTATCTACTGTTTAGTTGCATACCTACATTCCGGTAACAAAATTAAAGTTTCTTATTAGCAAGTACCTAATTGAAATTCGTATGTTAACTCATAAAATAAACGCTCTAATCTATTGATTTCATTGGTAACCATGGAAGTGACCTGTATGATTAAATGCTGGCATAGAAACGAAACTGCTATGTTAACCATTAAAATAAATTCACTGTATATGAAGTTTCAACGCCAAGCCTCTTTTCGTTTTAGAGATATTCTGTTGACAAACACACAGACAGACACACACACAGACAGACAGACACACAGACAGACAGACCAATGAACAAAAACATGTTTTGTGGGTTCAGGGGACTCTAAAACGTGAAGATCTGTTGAAAACTCAATTTCGATTTTGTGGGGTGAATCCAATACTGCCTTTATCGTAAAAGGAAGTAAAAACCATTATTCTATTACAAGTACCGTGAGATCATTTAAAAACGGGACAGAGAGTGCCATGGAATTTCTGTTTTAGATTCAAACTTTGCTTAACGGCCATTCGAAGCTGTTGAAGCATCGAACGTCATCGAAGAAGTAAAATGGTTATTTGTTGAAAAAATTGGTGAAATAAAAGACAGAGGGCGAGTCCTTCGCTGATGTTACTAGCAGTCAGTAAACTGAACACCCATTTATTGACGACACTTTCGTTTGTCCTCCCACGTGTGAAACCTTTTTTTGATTTCGACGATTTCATCAAAGATTGCAATTATCATATCAGTATATGTTCCACAGAAATATTTATCAGAGCGCTTAACTGAGCAAAAGTCGTTGGTGAACTTCTGAAAAGCTGCATTGTCCATTGAATTTTCTAGACCTTCCATCTCTTGTGCAGCGGGCCCTCGGTTTTTTATTTCAGCAATTTTTTCAACAAATAACCATTTTACTTCTTCGATGACGTTCGATGCTTTAACATTTTCGAATGGCTGTTATAGTGGAGTACTGGAAAAAAGGCCCACGATTCCGTCCATTATTTTTTTTTTAATTTTTTTATATATACTTCGGGTCTGTATTTATGTCTGGAGGTGAATGTGACCGCACTATTCAATGGAGGAGGGGATAAATTGGCCCGAAAAATGTGCAAAAATGGGTTTTTTACGGATGCCTTCGACAATTCAATTCGAAATAAAAAAACGTTCGAATAAAAAATGGAGCTATTCTGAATACAAACAATTTGAGCTTGGATTTACGAAAATCGGTTAACCGGTGCGAAAGTTACAGCCCTTTGACCGACCTCGCCCGTTGGAATTGTTTCTCAGGGATTTCCTACTCAGGGCGGTCGGTCGGATCCTGTTTTTGGGGGGATGGCATGCAATTAGAGTGTCCGTTTTTTTAAAATTTATAGATTCACGGGCATACGAGAAGATGTGCCACGGGTAAGGTGCTTGGTCTAAAGGGGGCAGAGGGGAAGGGGGGGCCGCGAAAACCCATTCAAACCCGCCTAATTGCCTCTGTAATTGGCCTATTTCAAAAATATTAACGCCAAAAAATCCCGCGCTGTGCCTCCTTTAACCAACACAAAGGATTTTAAAAACGCGCGGTAAATAAAAAAATTATAGCAAAAAAAGCCTTTTTTAATAATTTTTTTTAAAATTAAAATTGATTTTTTGGGGGTAAGAAAAAGCGAAGGTTGTAAAAAAACTACATGATGGGACGCAGTTTTTTTCCCCACAATCTGGACTCGGGCACATATTTGTCCGGTGGTTAGGAGGGGAGGGGAGGGGGGTTAAAGTTCCCGGCCCCTAGCAGGGAGACGGAAAGGGTTACAGTGTTTACACTTGGTTCATAATGAAGATCTATCGTTCCTCTTCATAATATATTTGTCTCAATTTCCTACGTTAATTAGGGCCTGCAGGAGCCCGAGATACAAATTAGAATCTGCAATGCATTTTATGCCGAGTAGCAGCGGGATGCCGGGGGCGTGGCTTACGCTCATTGTTCTACTGTCTTATTGGTTGCAGGTGGTTCCTGCGACATTTTATTCTGTGTACAGTAAGAATAAATATTGTTGAAGTTTTGTTGATTCGGAGATTCATTACGCTACAAGCAGCGGTAAGTGTATCTACAATTTTCCACGGGATGCTTCTGAATGTTCTCGATACGCGAGACTATTATACTATACTATATGCTTCATACATATAATATATTGTAGCGTTGATTTGATAGGAATTGAGGAAGATGTGGCCAAAATAAGGTTGAAAAATTTGAATCGTAATTTACCGCGCTCCTACACACACAGACACTAAAAGCATTTCAATGCGTTAGTGAGGTAGAGCAGTGTACAAAAGTCGGGAGTGGGAGCGTAAGCCACGCCCCCGGCATCCTGCTGCTACTCGGCATAAAATGCATTGCAGATTCTAATTTGTATCTCGTGTTCCTGCAGGCCCTAATTAACGTAAGAAATTGAGACAAATATATTATGAAGAGGAACGATAGACCTTCATTATGAACCAAGTGTAAACACTGTAACCCTTTCCGTCTCCCTGCTAGGGGCCGGGAACTTTGACCCGTCCCTCCCCTCCTAACCACCGGACAAAAATGTGCCTGAGTCCAGATTGTGGGGAAAAAAAGGCTGCTTCCCATCATGTAGTTTTTTTACACCCTTCGCTTTTTCTTACCCCCAAAAAATCAATTTTAATTTAAAAAAAAATTATAAAAAAGACTTTTTTTGCTATAATTTTTTTATTTATCGCGCGTTTTTAAAATCCTTTGTGTTGGTTAAAGGAGGCACAGCGCGGGATTCTTTGGCGTTAAGATTTTTGAAATAGGCTAATTACAGAGGCAATCAGGCGGGTTTGAATAGGTTTTCGCGGCTCCCCCTCCCCCTCTGCCCCCTTTAGACCAAGCACCTTACCCGTGGCACATCTTCTCGTATGCCCGTGAATCTATAAATTTAAAAAAAACGGACGCTATAATTGCATGCCATCCCTACAAAAACAGGATCAAACCGACCGCCCTGAGTAGGAAATCCCTGAGAAACAATTCCAACGGGCGAGGTCGGTCAAAGGGCTGTAACTTTCGCACCGGTTAACCGATTTTCGTAAATCCAAGCGCAAATTCTTTGTATTCAGAATAGCTCCATTTTCTATTCGAACGTTTTTTTATTTCGAATTGAATTGTCGAAGGCATCCGTGAAAAACCCATTTTTGCACATTTTTCGGGCCAATTTATCCCCTCCTCCATTGAATAGTGCGGTCACATTCACCTCCAGACATAAATACAGACCCGAAGTATATATAAAAAAATTTAAAAAAAAATAATGGCCGGAATCGTTTCCAAGCCATTCTCAGATTTCAGGTACTCCACTATTAACCAAAGTTTGAATCTAAAACAGAAATTCCACGGCACTCTCTGTCCCCTTTTTAAATGATCTCACGGTACTTGTAATAGAATAATGGTTTTTTCAAACATTTTATGCGTCCGTGTGATAAAACGGCTACAAATGAAATATTTTCTTGGAGTATGACCTTTCAGTCGATTTTTTGACAAAAACGATCGCCTCTACGAAAAAATGATCCTCTATCTTTTTTTAGACAATTTTCTTACCTTTATTTTCGCTCGGATGTAGTTTTATCGTAGAGTCGATAGATAACGAGATATTCGCGAAAAATTATTTTTGAGCCCAATTTCAGCCCATTACAGCGTTGCCAAATTTTAAGCGTACAACCCCATCCTCGGGACTTTTGCTACTTCTATTCAGGACACCGAAACACACCTAAAAACACCTTATTTGCTTCGATATGAATTATTCCGTAGTTTCGGCCTAAATGCAGTGGACTATAGGTAACTTTTAAATCATTTTACAACCTTCTGTTTCTTATTTTTCATTATTTAACAATTTAACTGAATTCAAATTATTCGGTTATTTTACAACATAATGTTAGTAATTCTGATATTCTTTTATTACCTACTTAAATTCATCTTTGTAATTTAATACTGTATTCTTTTAACTTTTTTTTAAAATCTGATATCAAACCCTTACAATAAAAATCATTACAATATATATCAATTTGATGAGCTTTAATTAAGCCTTAATTTAATCAGGATCAACAAATAAATATATTACAGATGTTATCCTTTCCGGTTAGAAATTCAAATTAGTTTATTCCGCAACTGTCGGTTCGAATGGTAGAGAAGGAATATCCTGAGTTGATTGTATTGATAGAATGTGGTTATCACGATTTGCAGAATCAACAGCCGGTATAGTGTTTGAGTTGGAAGTTTCAGAGATTGCAGGTGCACCAATATTTACATTATATGCAGCAAGTGCGCTATTGTACGCTCTGCACGTACAAGATATTAAAGTTCGCACTTGCAGGTTCTGTTTCGAATTTCAGCACCGCATAAAAATTGATTTATGTTTCAAGAAAGCTGCTTAGCTTAAAAGAATCGCCTTGAGCGTGCTTAAAAGCGCAACCTTAGGAAAAGTGACGTCATTTCTGCAACCATGCCAGACTAAAAAGGAAGGCACAGTCTGCACTGGATAAGGAATGAAATAAATAAGTCATT